>BJBW01015929.1:0-11466 GCA_004320125.1 Scolopax mira
CAGCACACACTTCATAAGTAAGCCCAAACATACACATTTTACTTCCTAAATGAAAAGTATTTTCTGATTTAGCCTCACACCTAGTTGCATTCCAAAGGCAGTGGGATTTAACTCCAGCATCTTTCAATGACCATCTCAAATTCTCAGGCTTGTTTTGGAAAATTAAAACAAGGTTTTATAAAAGGAATTTGTGAGTTGTGACATGATCCAGATTTTTCCAAGAAGAAAGAATGCAGAGATAAGTTTAAAGGGAAACCTGAGGCAATCTGTCATTAATATTTTGTGAAGCTATTAGGACCAGATTGTGATAAGCTCTGCTCAGGTGCAAATGGGACTCGGACTCTACCAACCACAGTAAACGTGATTCCTAGTTTCACTCCAGCTTCAACTCTGCCCCATTAGATTTTCACAGCAAGCTTTCACATGCCTATCTAGCAGGAATGTTGACACCCAGAAGAAGGAACAAGTTGGCTGGGAGAAGCTCCCTGACCACCCTGAGGCAGAGGGCTTCCCAGAACCTCAGAGAAGAAGCCCCAGGTCAAGCCAAAGAGTGACTGGACTTTCTTATTGTGTGTGTGACAGACAAGTCTTAGTTCTGCACAAGAGTTTAGCCACAAAAAACAGTCCACTTCAGACTCAGCATGACTAAAGCCAGGCAGTCATCACTGAGGGACAGAAACTCCTTGCAATCACAATCAGTAGGAAAATGAACTCGAGCACAAACAAAATAAATCCCCATGATCAAATGCGAAGTTGGCTTCCTTACAGGCTTATGTCTTTCTGCTATTTTAACTCACCTTCTTTGGCAGGAAATGGACTCCAACTGAGTATTTGTCACTATTGGTCCACAGCTCGATCTGCGCCAGCACCTGGTTGGTGAAAGAGTTGCTCATAACAAAGCTGGGGTGACCCATGGCACAGCCCAGGTTGACCAACCGGCCCTCCGCCAGCAGGATAATATGACGGCCGTTCCTCAGCATATAGCGATCCACCTGGGCAGGAAAGAGCAAGAGCAGAGCAATGTCAGGGCAAAGACAGCATTTTAAAATCAGACAAAACTTGGTGGGCTTTCTTCCCACATCAACAATTACGCAGTTAGTTTGCAACGCAGACTTTGACTGCAATTGAGACACCCTTCCCTCAATTCCCAGCCAGGGTTTGGGCAGCCTGTAGCTATTCTGGATATCACACAACTCAAATCTTATAATCTGCTACGTATTTAACCAGTCATTCAGTTCTTCTGGTTTTTCCACATCCACGTTGTTGAGATGGCTGCAGTGGGGAGTATGCTGCTAGCATTAAATGCAGTTCATATATGCTTAATTCTAACAACGGGTATGGAGAGACAGGACAGAGAGGGAACACCTCTGTGTGCAACAGTCTTTGAGCAGGCTGAGGACTCTGGCTCCGAGATGCAAACTGCTCCCCTGGAACTCTTCCTACATCCATAAGGCATAAGAAACAGTCATCCTAGCTTCTGGTGCACCCTCCCGTGCTCTCAGGGGGCCAAAGACATCATTCTCTACTCAGATTGATGTCCAAGCTACAGTGGAGACAACAGGACTCTGCACACAGAATTACACCTCAGACGGGCTAAGGAGATGGGTCCTCAGCCACATGAGAGTCCCACGTGGTTCAGAAGATAATGCCACTTAATATGTGCCTCAACTGCCTGGGCCAGACTGGGCTCCTGCAACATTAGAGCTGACACTGCTTCTCCTCTGCACCATCATCAGCTCTTCTCTCCCCTGCCCTCACCCCTGCAGGGGGTTACAATATAAAAGCCTAAAATGAAATGCCAATTTCAGTATTCAATACTCAGTATTCACTGATATTTATTGCTCATGTCACACCAAGCACATGGGACTAGAGCAAACCTTTGGGAAGACTTAATAGATAATCAATGACCAACTTTGACAAACGTTAATGCTTCAGAAAAAGCCATTTATCTTACATCTTTCACACAGCAAGTGTGAAAGACCTAAAAGGGACCCTCCCCACAGCTGTATTTATACTTTCAGTCTCAAAAATTATTTAACATAAATCAAAATGCATCACTTTCAGTTTTATTCTTAAAGCTTTGGCCTGTAAATTAAAAGTCCTATGAGACAAAGCTTTAATTGTAACAGTACCAACTTCTTAAAAAAAAATATCATTGTGCAGGGCTGTAAGTAGAGATGTATTAAGTAAATCAATAGAAACCATTTTATCAGAACAGATATTTTGTCCTTAGAGTAGGTCTGTGCCTCAACCTGCCTTCCCTAGCCATGCTTCAGTCACAGCACTATTTTCTACTTTTTGGGTTCATCTAACAGATTATTATGTTTTCAGCACATATGCAGACAGTAACCTCCTCAAACAGAAGCCCAGAATAACCCACTTAATTTCTCCTGTGCAAGAGAAGAAGAGCAAGGCAGAGTTAGTAACAACACTCACCACTGAGCAGCTGCAATATTCCTTACAGTTGCCAGTTCTCTATCAACAGTGACAGTGCCCAGTCCACCCCACCCCAAAAATATTCCAGTTTTATACCTTGGGCTAGACTGCATCTCATTGCACCCAATACACATCTGTGACAGACCGGCTCCTTCAACACAGAGTACATAAAGGAAAAAGGACAAGTAACTCTGCCAACAGCAACAGCACTTTTCATATGGACTTTAAGAGCCACACTGAATGGCCACGTGCAGGCAGTTTGTGTGTTACCATATTAGCATCCCATTTAGCCTCCAACAATCAGAGAATCACAGAATTGTCTGGTGGGAAGGGATCTTTCACATCATCTAGTCCAACCATCATCCTAACACTGACAAAAACCATCACTAACCCATGTTCCTCAGCACCATGTCTGCCTGACTTTTAAATACCTCCAGGGATGGCAACTCAACCGCTTCCCTGAGCGGCCCATTCCAAAGCTTAATAACCCTTTCAGTATAAAAATTTTTCTTAATATCCAATCTAAACCTCCTCTGGTGCAACTCGAGGCCATTTCCTCTTATCTCATTACCTGTTCCTTGGGAGAAGAGGCTGAACCCCACCTCTTTACAACCTCCATGTTCACTTTTTTAACAGTCCCAGTTTCCAAACCGACTGAGCAGAAAGCAAACAGCTACCTGTGGGCTCCTCTAGGACAAGAGCTGTTGAGCAAAGTCAGGTCCACACTAATTGCAGGCAGGAACAGACTTGAACATGGTAAGCAGCTGAGGGTACAACTTCATGCCTCATGCCCTTGTAGGGTGTCCCAACAGCAAACAGGACACTGAGCAGACTCTCACAACTGCTTAATAAGTGTTCGATGTGGGTGGCCGATAAGGCACAGAGAAATTATGAAAATCAGAAGGGCAGATTGAGATCTACACACATGCTTGGGTGTGGTGTGTTTAAAGAAGTTTAAAAAAAGTGTGGTTAAAAATCCCTGCTATCAGCAAGCACTCTCCTGTAAAATGTAACTAGATAGAAGACCCCTGCAAGTCAGACAAAGCCTGGTTTGATTTATGTTCTCCCTCAATGTAGTTTTGATTTAGTTTCTCTAAATGTTTCTCTGCTGTGAGACACACAGCTGAAAAGCTGAAATTTTTATATCCCTGTTTTCCTGTGTAGCACCAGCCACAGCTTGAAGTAAATACATGGTGAGAACGCAAGCTGAGCAAGGATAAAACATCTCACCTTGTCTGCCCACACAGGTCTCTAAAATGAAGCCACTGAGTCTGGCAGAGATCCAGACAGCCTTTCCTGAGGTTTCAATCTCCAAGTTTAAAAAAAAAAATGCTTTGAAAACAGGCAAGTGATTTTTTTTTAAAAATCTTGACAGAATCCCAGAAGACATTCCCTGGAGATTCACTCCAGTGCTGGCACTCTGCACCAGGACTAAGACTGTTGTGGTGCAGAGCAGCACGTGAGCAAGCAGCTTCCCAAGAGGAAATTCAGATCAGCCACCAGGCAACCTATGGGCTGTGTTCTCAAGTTTTATATGGTCTCCAGTGCTCTGTTCCATACTCATCATCTAACTTGCATTTTGAAACTGGAGTTATGGCACTGTTTTCAGAGAGTTATCAAAAAAGAAAAATCACATTTCCATACCTCTCCACCACACCTCAAATATCAGCATTGACTTCCTGTATAGAATGAACTTGTTGCAATTAATTGTCTACACAACCACCACTAAGAGGTAAGTTGCTGTTTGTCAAGGCTTAGGAACACATGGAGGAAGATGCATCCACACCAGGCACCTCTTTCCAGAGACCACGCTATACCCTTGGGCACCAGCTGGAACCAACTGCTTTAGTATCAACACAAGACTATGTCATGCAGTTTGTTCCAGGTTAATTGGGGAAGAGCAGAGCAAAACGTCCATTCTGATCAGCCCAGAGCACTGACTTTTGAGAAAGCTGGAAACACAAAGTACATGAAAAGAAATACCCTCCTTTTCTGGAAAGAGACACTTGAGTAGCTACTGCTTCTTTTTGGAAGACTGAAGGGGGATCTGATCAATGTCTATGAATACTTCAAGGGTGGGTGTCAGGAGGATGGGGCCAGTCTTTTTTTAGGGGTACCCAGGGATGGGGCAAGAGGAAATGGGCACAAACTTGAATGCATGAAGTTCCACCTAAACACAAGGAGGAACTTCTTTCCTGTGAGGGTGGCAGAGCCCTGGCAGAGGCTGTCCAGAGAGGTGGTGGAGTCTCCTTCTCTGGAGACATTCAAACCCCACACGGACATGTTCCTGTGCAACCTGCACTGGGTGACCCTGCTCTGGCAGGGGTTTGGACTGGATGATCTCCAGAGGTCCCCTTCCAGCCCCACATCATTCTGTGATTCTAGCCAAAGAGCTTGTACAAGGACTGTCTCACCTGAGGCTTAACATTCACTGCCTCTACTGCATTTTCATTCAGCCACTTTGCATCAACTTCCACATCAAAATGGCCAATATTACACACTATGGCATCATCCTTCATCTGCTCAAAGTGCCTGCAAAAAAAAAGTTATATCAAAAGTTAATGCACAAAAAAAAAATTCTTCAGCACACAGAGACACTCTGGTCCATAGCTCTGCTCAAGAAGTGAAAAATCACCTGGCTCACTGACTGCACTTGACTCACAACGTGTGTAGGTCTGGTATCTTCCAGGCATCTAAAGTCTACTGGAAAAAAAACTCTCAAGCTTCTAGGGAAGGACATTCCTCAAGGATGTAAGAGGTTATCAGAGAGAAAATATTTTCCCAGTATGGAAAGTAAAACTATTTTGTTTAATCAGTCGTAACTGAAATACCCACAGTTATTCTCTTTCCTACATGAAGAAATAATTTTCTTCATGACTTTAAAGTTTCCAGCAGTTTTACATCCCTGGAGACTAATGCCTTAGCTCCTCCTCCTCCTCCCACTTTATCTATCTTCCACTACAACATCTACAACCATAATGACAAAGACAGGAATGAGTTTGCATAGAGTGGAGGGGCTATAAATTGAGATCTAAGAAGTGATAACAAAAAGACTGCAGGGCAGTTTGAGAACAGACTAGTTTTAAGCCTGCTATATGTAGTCACAGATAGAATCACTTTAATCTTAACCTACCTCCTCTTCTGTTCACATTTATCTGTCCTAACACAGAATTTAGCCCTGATGCTCTCATTCTCCATAAATCTATCCCTCCACACCTTTTGTTCCTCCATCCTTACATGCTGTAAGACAGGAAAAATTGCAACATGACAATAGGCAACAGAACCAAAAAAACCAAAGCCCTGATTTCCCACTAAATTGATGCTAAATTTTGATGTCCAGAAATGAGACTGTGTGCTAACCCTCACCATACAGCTGACAAGTTAGGATTGTATTTAAATAATTTAACTGTACAGGTACGCTTTCACTAAAGCACATGGCTAGACCATACCTGCCCTGAATAATGTCAGTGCAGCCAGTGGTGGTAACGAAGATATTGCCTTCTTTGCAGGCCTCCTCCATAGTTGTAACTTCATAACCTGAAAAGAAAAAAAAAAATGTTTTTTCTCTACCCAACCAGCAGCACTTAAAGTGGGCTACAACATTACAAGTAGAAAAGCACAGAGAAAGAATAAGAGAAGTCTGTGCCAACACCTTGGAGAATGCAAGGCAGTGGGCGTACTGGTCCTACTAAATACCAATGGAGCACAAAAATAGCCATCCCTCACCTATTTCTAATCTGTAGATCCATACATTCAATGTCCCCAGATGTAGTACTTGGCACAGCTCTAAGACCGGATTCAGGGGGTCAGTTTTGCAAAGGAAAGAGCCCCCACAACACCTGTAGGCTCTTGTCAGGTGTGAGCACAAATAAACTGGTACTAAAAAGCATGGTTACACAAGGCACCCACAGAAGAGGAGCACAGCCTCCAGAGCACACCTGGAAAGGCAGACAGCATGGTACTGCTCTCTGAAACCATCGGGTGTTTTACTGGGAAGATGTTCTAGTGAAGTTTTAACCCACACTTAGGTGTGAGGTGAGGTTAGAGTTGCATGAAGTTAATGAACCCATTCCAAACCAGGCTCACAGTGCTATGAAACAGGAGGCTCTATATCCTTGACTCCCAACACATCTTCAAGGCCTGAACTAATGAACTCCTTTCCCTAACTGTAAGGAAAGAATTCCTACAGTTAAACTGGAGTCACTTCTACCTCAACAGGGACAGGGCTGTCACTCACTGAAACTTTCTTGGACACTTATCATTTGTTGCTCTACGCTGACATGCAGAGACCCCCACCAGATGCATCAATTCTGCATCTCCTCTGGTTCTCACCCTCCATGGCTGCCTGCAGGGCATTGATGGGGTCGATTTCAGTGATGATGACTCTGGCTCCAAAGCTCCGCAGGGCCTGGGCGCAGCCTTTGCCCACGTCACCATAACCTGCCACAACAGCTACTTTTCCAGCAATCATGACATCTGTAGCACGTTTGATGCCATCAATGAGGGACTCTCTGCAGCCATAAAGGTTATCAAACTTGCTCTGAGGAGAAAAAGGAGCAGTTTCAGAACAAAGTCATTCAAGTAAGAATTACTCAGAGAAACAAAAATGGGACTTATACACAAGTACTACAAACCAAGAGGCTGACGGTCAGCTAAATGGTTTAACCAGTGAGGGATGGGAAGAAGATAACGTGCTTTGATGTTTTTATTTATCCAGTTTCAATCTATAGAGTTATACCAGACACAAGCTTCAGCACACCCCTGGTGAGAAGCACTTCATAAATACGTTGTGTCTACTGACTAGGGCTTGGACATCTTAAAAGCTTGTCAGAGGTAAGCTGAATTTAGTAAAAGCAGAAACAATTCTTACAAACACAGGTAGGCCCAAGTTCTTTAACCAGATGTTCATAAGTTCTCTGCTGCTGTTTATCAATGAACTGAACCAAGTGCCACAGGTAGACAAAAGCCACCAGCAGATTATATAACCAATGATAATTGGTTAGCACGTTCTCTTATCTTTGCAAGACACCTTCCTGTGCACCCTGCAGAGTTGTCCACATCAACCATGAGAAACTGGTGCCTGCAGCCCAGGAAGACCAAAATTGGATCTTTCCCCAGGAAGAGTTACACTAACATTGCCAGACCTCACCCCTGCTCAGATCTAGAAAAAGCCAGCAAGTAGCCATTCACAATACTGCTCACTGCAACCAAGAACCCCTGGATCTCATCTCCTAATGCTCCATTGCACAACATCCTCCTATGGTAACATTAACACATAGCTTAGCAGCCAGACCTCCAAATCAAAATCCCATTGTTAAGTCAGATATCAAATATTACTGCACTCAAACATCTTCCTAAATGCAGAAACACATATTGCTGTACTGATTTTTGTAATGCTCTTCCTTTTTCTCCTTGGGCACTTAGTTCTGATGAGGAGATTCACATTTGATTACCTAAAGACCTGAAAAACACATTTGATTACCTGAAAAGTTACAGAAGCCAAGAGTCATGCTATGCTTCCCAAAGCAGGGGTATAAAGAACTCACCACTCACAGTAAAATTCTAATCTCAAGGCCTGCCCTGTGCTTTCTACAGCCTTACATCACCAATCACTCTTGCTTTCTCGTGACACAGGTAGTCCCTGTCTGCTATAAGCAATCTTTAAGACTGCACACTGAGGGGCAGTAGGGGCACTGATCCTTCAAATGGGGCTTTGCAGCTCTGGCTGGTGCCATCCAGCATGTGCAAGATGCTACAGTTTGGTTTGCAGTCTAGATCTTACAACTGCAACATTTTTAATAATAAATAAAAAAATGCAAAGCCCTTGTATAAAAACGTTGCAGCTATGACTCCAATGCACTATCTGAGCAAGTTACAAGGTTTATTGTGTATAGTATTGTTTATTATATGTACTATTGTATATAGTGGCATATCTCTCCCAGCCTTAGAAGCTGGCTGAGGTTTAACATGTAAGAAGTTATCCTTCAGATCCAGAGGTTCCCAACTCAGTGTCTGCAAGTCTCATCACAGGCACAGCTGCCATCAGTATTTCAGAAAATTTCTATTACCAATCCTTCAAATTCCAAAGCTAGTACTGGCTGGTAATCCTCTTTCCTAGATTTTCCTTGCAGTATAAGCCTTCCTACAGAGGAAAACAGCACAGTCAGATTTAATTCCTCATCACTGAATTCCCCAATTGCAGTCAAAGCTCTCCAGGTGCTTGTGCATTCCCATGGGGGGAAAGACAGCAGAGTGCCAGATGCAGACACCTGTCCCACCCAAAAATCCATGTGAGTGTCAGAATGGAAGAACAGAACTGGACACCACCTGCCTTCTCTCTCCAAATACTAGTGCAGGAACCCAGTGCTAAGTGAAAATACCAAAAGCCAAAGAGCAGGATTTGTCAGATTAGTAGTATGTCTTCCTGGAGATCTCTAACTGTGGTTACTACAAGTCTTTTACTACATAAATACCAAACAGTTCTTAAAAATAAGCACTTGTTTGACACTAGAATAAAGTGAGCTAAGCCCAAATCCACTCGAGAGACTTTTTTAGAAACCTCTGAATTTCCGAGCCTACTAAACAGTATTAATAGATTTTATGCAGGAGGCATAAATCTAGGTGAAAAGGATGTAGAGAAACAAGCTTCTTCCAAAATCAACTCTATTCCAGCCCACCAGCTATGAAATAAAAGCGCCAGAGCCCTCTTTGTGAGCAGAAAAGAGATACTCTTCAGATTGCAAACTGCAGGAAAGGAGGCCAAATGGTGAGAACTGCCATGGCCAACAGGATGATGTTAGTATGGCAAATTGAAATCGACTTAGCAACTAGATTTAAAAAAACCATCTAGACGCATAAACCTTGAGTACATCTGAAAAATCTCACTGTAATTCATCTGCACCCAAAAACTATCAGCACCCTTTAAACACTGTTCCCCCTCATCCCTCACTCAGTTCACCAGGATTTGTCTCAGGAAGCAGTAATACAGCTAGGCAAGGAATAAATTCCTCCTGCAACTGCAGAGACACCTTGTCAGATCAACTGACTTTTACCAGCCACAAGCTCACCTAGATCACACCTTCCCAGTTGGTACCTATCACCTGCCTGTGGGCTTTAAGCTACTCAGGAGGAGCCCCTTTGCCCCAGGAGCTGAGTGTACCCAGGAACTGTAACTTCCAAAGGTTATTTTTGCATTATTAAAATGCAGGAAAACACATGTCCTTGCATACAAAAAAAAGCCCCAATGTTCTGAAAACAGGGTATTTACAACGGCATGGTCCATTAGAGACATCATGGGCTCACTTAAAGGATATGGTGAAAATGTGTTCAGTATCCAGGTCAAGCATAGTTCATCGAGACAAGGAATACTTGGACAGGAATGACAAAATCCCAATACCAAACTGGTCAGACAGCAGAACACAGCAGATGGGCTCCAGCTGCATTACCTTGGTGACAGAGTCATTGACATTGATAGCTGGCACTTTCAGGGTCCCATTGGCCTTCATCTTGTACAGGTTGTGAACTCCAGTGGTTGTCTCTTCTGAAATACCTCTGATTCCTGAGGGGAGAGCAAAAGGATTTGCCACAATTGGGGTTAATGCTGCTGCAAAGCAGAGCACATCCAGAGGCCGAAGTTAAACAAACCTTTTGCAGGAAGCAGGAAAGAGAGAAGAACCCTCATTTGGATCCTCAAACAGTAGTTTGAAACTTCAAACCAGTTTCTTCCCCTACAAGGTAATTAAAAGAGCAGGACAAAGATATTCTTTGGAAAAATGGAAGAGATCATTTCTAGACCAGGGAATCAGGAAAGACTCCACTCTTTCCTCATAAAATGATCAAAAAAAAATCTGCAAGAAGGGCAAGATGTTCACCTCAGTGGTATGATGGACAGCCTAGTCCATTCTTGCAAGGTGGCTTGAAAGGAGATGATACCTAGTCAAGCACTGGAATCAACTGAAAGAGTTTAAAATATCAAATACACCATTCCCTATTGACCTGTTGTAATCAACTTCAGCTGTGATTAAACAGCCAACACTTCCTGAAACTTCAGTACTAGCACAACCAGAAAAACAGTATTTCAAATATACTCTTGTTTGAAAACAGTCCAGGAAGCAGAGCCCAGAGAAAAAGCACTGTCTAGAAATACCATCATATAATGGACTAAGATCCTGATAACACAACAACTCTCAGAGTGTTACCTGCCTCCATATCACACAGAAAAGAAAAAGCTGTGAAAGCACCCCCTGCTTTAAGGGTCCTGGCTCTTCGTGGACCTTTTAACAGCAGCCAATTGTTCAGAAACACCATTGCTGCCCACGGTTTGCAGATCTCTCTCCTCTCTCATGCCTCAGTAACACCTCACCGATACGACCCCATTAGCACACCAGTCTGCACAAAGAGGTAGGCAATTCATGACAAATCGGAATAAATCTGAAACTAAACTATCTGGTCTGGCTGAATTCCCACTGTAAAGGATATGGTAATTATGTTTGTTCAAGGTGTGGAGGCATACTGCAAGACAATTATTTTCTTGATCTATGAACTATTGGGAGAAAATAGAGGAATTCTCTTAAATTAGACTGTAACCACCAACATGAGCAGCATCTCTATAAAGAGATCCATGTGGTAGGCACTTGGAGCTAATTCAAATTCACAAGAGCAGAAAAAAATACAAAAATGATGACATACACCGGAGATTTATGTAGACAAGATATTGTAGCCTCCCGAGCAGGGCTCCTGGGAGCCGGCAGGCACGGACCCTTTGGATTCGCTCTGCCCGGCAGGAGCAAGAGCCCCGGGGGCTGCCACCGGGAACACAGCCCCCAGCAAGGGGGGACGGGAGCAGAAGGGAATCCCAAATTTGTCCCGCAGCTCAATTAAGCGAGGAAGAAGGAAGCTCGTTACGGTCACCTCCAAAGCCCAGGCCTCGAGCCCGAGACGCGCCACTCACCCCGCCATGGCCGGGGCCCCCCCACAAACACGTGACCCGCCACGAGACACAGCCCCCGGCGCGCGGAGCGACAGCGACCC
>BJBW01015939.1:8888-23808 GCA_004320125.1 Scolopax mira
CCTCCTGAACACTCGTGAGAAATAAGCAAAATAATCTAGCTAATATTTAAATGTATTTCTAATTGATTATCTGACAGGATGTGCTTTTCTGAGATAGTTAGGAGCCTGGGTTTTCCTATGACTGGTGGCCTGCAGTGCAGTCAACCAAAAGGCTCTCCAGATGTATAAGAATCAAACGTAGTTTAGAACTCTCTGAGTTTAGAAATTTCTCTCTAATAGCCACGTTAATGAAGAGGATAATTACCAGCAATTCCTGCTATGCGATGGGAATGCGTAATGGCAGCGAAAAGTGCACACAGTCTCTGGAAAATGACACACACACACGCTGAGGACTAACAGCTGGGACAAACTTCTCTGGTGTTTGAAGGAGAAGGCAGCAGAGGTAACATGAGATGGCTCTCCCAGCACACAGCCTGGTGGTGTGAATGGAACAGCCAACAGAGTAATATAGGTTAATTAACAGAGTAAGTCCATTTGTTTCAATGATATTTATACCAGGGGATAATTTAGTCTCAAGGTACAGAACGTAGTCAGAGCCCTTGCTTTATTCCCCAAGCAATTTATGTTCAGGGCATAACTAGCAGTGGAATTAGTAGGCTACCATCACTCTGTAACTTGTAATGCCTTTCCCCATGCGTTTAGCTCCTGAGCTGCTGAGTTTTTCGGGTGGTTTGCATTCACATAAAATATGTTCGCTAGACTTTGTTATTACGTTTGATGTACCACCTAAAGGGTTGCAATTCTAAACCCTAAGATTGACAACTGACGACCAAAACTGGAAACACAGCAGATTTAGCACCCAAAATACATTAAATAGGTGGTACGCTGTGTTGTTGTGGTGGGGTTTTTTTTTGTTTTGGTTGTTTGTGGGTTTTTTTTTGTTAAATAAGGACCAGAATACTATAAAAGACACTTGTGTAGAAAGGAGA
Organism: Scolopax mira; assembly: GCA_004320125.1. Taxonomy (NCBI): domain Eukaryota; kingdom Metazoa; phylum Chordata; class Aves; order Charadriiformes; family Scolopacidae; genus Scolopax; species Scolopax mira. The sequence continues at coordinate 9,818 of BJBW01015939.1, forward strand.
CTGAAATGTACTATCTATGCTATACTTTCCTTTTGTTTGGAGGAAATCCACACCTAGTGATAAATGGTATTTTCTGCTCCTTTACATGGTAGCATCTTTGGTCTCTCTATTTTATCTATCATGAGGGAAGAAAAATAATTATTAACTGTAATTATTACCTGGTGATATGGGATCCTATCTACTAAGAACTGATATCATCAACATCTTTAACAGAGATTAGCTTTCATTACCAACATAGGGTGAAGTCAAACTTATAACCCAGGTGTGAAAGGCTGGTTTCTGCTATCAAATCTGTAGGTGACTCGGGGCACTGGCTGGTTGATTCCTACAATGCAGCACAGCCAGTTTATCTGGTATTGCAGCAGGTAACGCATACTTGTTAAAACAAAACCTGCCACCTCTCATCACACTCTTAGTTATGCACTGGGGTTTGAGCCTCCTTAGATTTTTTTCTACTTTAATTCAGATGAGAAAACTCCAGTTGTTAAAAGACAAAGACCCTTCAGCTAGATTGGCCATCACCAGAATATCTGTCTCATCTAACCAACACCTGAACTTCCAGAGAACAACGTTTTAATGGGTCAGTAAAAAACAATCGTATAGCTACCTGACAGCAGCTGTCTCATTGTGAGCATTTGAACATGTTTACCCCATGAGATGCTCTAAAATGAGAATGTCCAAAAGAGATATTAGATCAAACCTAATATTGGTCTCCTTTATGATATTCTTTCAATAGAAGACAGTATCTCAAAAAACTCCCAGCATTCCAGTTTCTTAATCAAAAAAATTATATAATTTGCATATTGGCATGACAATAGAAACTGATTTTTTAAAATGGTGTGACAATTCAACACATCTTAAACTCTGGGTGTCTAAAATGACCTAAAAATTTGTCTAAATTCCCTCAAACTGCTTAGCCTTTTCACACACTGAAAAGACAATATTTGTCCCATATGCTGTAGGTAGGTTAATTAGGTAATATTCAGGTGGTGATTTGACTTGGAAGATGAACAATCTATGTTTTTTTTCAGTTCATGGAAACTACATAGCTTTTTGCCTTTGAGTTAAATACATGAGCAGAAGTGATGAGGTTGGGTGAAGAGTAGGAAAAAAAAAAGGAGGTAGGGGTAAAAGAAGAAATGTGAATTCCACCAGGTTCTTAACTCAGTTTTCATTCTACCATTAAAAGCAATGTTGAACTAACGAGCCTTCTTTTATCTATAAATAATAACATATTCTGGATTTTCTTGTATGATATCGGAAGTGGTTACATAGTTTTCATTTGAGACAAACATAATTTATTTTAGAGTCGTTATTTATTAAGCTGTTGCTCTTTTCTCCTGAAACCACAGCTCAGTCTTCAAAAAGTCAAAAGAAAAATATTTTCCTTTGGAGGCAGTATGTAGGAACAGGAAAGGTGATGGGACTGAGATGTAGGACTTTGTGTATTAGCTCCCTTCCATGCCCTGCATGTTGTTCAGCATTGCAAAACCAACATGCTAACCTGTCTCCTTCCTTATCTGAGTAGTGACTTCATGGCCCAGCGATGCATGTGCTGCAACTCAGTGCTCTGCCTCTCTCTCTGATGGGTTCTCACCTTCACTCACGTTCTAGCATGAGAAACTGAAATAACTACACAGTTTATTGAATAGTAGCATAAATACTGACAGACGTGGCACATAAGGAACCATCAAGAGAAAGCATGAGCCCTGGAACCATTATTAAGAGAACTGAATTAGTGAATATTGGAAAAGGAGAGGGAAGGTTGGGACAAAAGATTAGATGGAGAGAGAAAATAGAAGTAGCCGCCAGTGGAAGAGAAGATGCAGTTCTCCTAGGAAACAAGAAGCAGAAGAAAGTAGTAAAGTACAAAGGATTAAGGAGCACTGATTTTCCTGCCTGATGTACTTTACTGAAACTAGGACCAAATCTCACTTTTGAGAGGATTAGCTGTTTCCTTAGCATCCTTCGTCGTTGCTTTAATGCATTCAGATATCTGATTTCCAAGTACTTTGTGTTGGATAGTGATAAGCTGATCAGCTTTAAGGACTGAGTCATTTTAGATTCCTAGTATTATTATTCCAGTGTGAACAATCACATTTCATAACTCAAAACTATCCCATTTAGGCACAAAAAAGCACTAACGCGATTGAGTGAGTTCCAAGAAAAGGCCGGAAAGGATTCCACCTCAAACAAATTATTTTGCTGTTCAGAAAATGACTGTTCAGTTATGTTCCGGTCTTAGGATTTGCCTTAATAATATCCAGGCTACCTGATCTTCCTCCAAACTGAGTATCAGCACTTCACAGATGGGTTGGTAACTCTACATCTCTGATTTAACAACAGTTTAGTTAGCAACTGCACCTTTCAGGTTCTAGCTTCTTCACGGAGCAGAAAAAGTCCATTAGACTTGGTACTGGCCTGGAGTAAGAGTCCAAAAGGCTAAATCAATAGTCTGAATCACAGACAGAAAACACAGCTTTGATGTGGGACAGAGAGACCATGGGGAAAGATCATGTTTTTTCAGGACAATACCCTACATTACGGGAGTTTTAAAAGTTACTGTTCTTCCATGACAGGTCATATAGATATAGGTCATATAGGATGGATAGCCTTTTAAAATGAATGCTTATATTGTAATTTACATGCATCTTCTGTATTTAAACATAATTGTCTTTTGCTGACAGAGTCAGTATCACATTTCAAAATCCATCCTTGGTTTTTATTCCTCACTACCACCGAGATGACACAAGCCCCACAGACATTTAGTCTCTCCTGAAGAGGCAAGCTGCCTGCATGTGGGAATTAGGACAGCTTCCAAACCATGTTGCTCTATTCTCATCCTTCCTGTGAGCATGCGCTTGGCCAAAGGCAACATTTCTGGTGCGGTGGTCAAACGTTTTTGATGCTGTGCATTGCTTGAAGCTTGTGGTTATGCTAAAGGCTCTCAGACATGGTCATTCCTCTTTAATATGATATGACTTCTCTCTCCAGAAGACACATTTGTTTTGGTAAATGATCACAATTTCTGTTACACCCCTTTGGGGAACACTTACAAGGCTCCAGCTTAGATCTTCGTTTCATCTTATTTCTAAGTGGTTTGCATGCTTAGTCCATACCCTACCATCTGTCCTCAGAGGGCATTAATGTTTATTAATTAACTTGATGATGCTATCAAACAACTTGAGTTTGAAAATAGAGAGACACATCACTCTTGACTGTATTGGTGTCGAGCAACAGAGCAGTATTTTGTCAAACATCACAGGATATAAGGAGAATGGCAAAATGGCCAAGTGTAAAAGGAGAAAAATAAAGAGGCTGCAGCGATACTTTGTAGTTGTTGGTAACAGCTCTGATGTTTCCCAGACTAATTTTTGGCTTATGCTGCTCATTCAAAAAGCATTTGTGAGGTTTAAGGCTTGTGAACAACGCTTGCCTGCACACCGGTTGCAGGACAGACAGCCAAGAAATAACACATGCTGCCTCACGTACAGCCTGCGTATCAATCACCTCCTATCCACTCACACAAGAAATGTCATTTGTCTAGGTCGCATCTGCACTGCCTCATTCAGGGGCTGCTCTCCCATATAAATGTCCCCGTTGGGACAAGCCAGCTGAATATTGCTTCAAGTTGGAGCCTTTGTGTAAATGCTCCTACACCTGCAAACTAAAGGTAATAGTAAGTAACATCAGCTGAAACATCAGTCATATCTCTTTTACTTAAGAAGAAAAAAAAGCCAGCACAAACTCTGACATCTCTGAAATGTCAGCACAGAACAATTTTGGCTGTACCCCTCCCATCTCTCAGGGAATGGGGCCACCTGCAGCCCCCTTCTCTGTGGAATCCAACACACAGTACCCAGACAGCCTAAGGTTATTCTTATCAACAGGGAATATCACTGGGGAAGCAGTTATCGCCCACATAGACATGACAGAGTCTCTAAAGAGATGTTGTTTCATCAGTCCTGTCCTGAAGGGACCACTATCAGTCAAAGGCTAACAGGGACTGCAACCCTGTATGGGCACAGGATTTACGTGGTTGTTATTCAGAGGTAAATCCCATTTACACCAGTTGGAGATACTCAATATTCACACAGCTTCTAAAAATTAGGCCACTTCTGTTGCTGCTTGAATTTGGATTTACATTTTAGACATCAGTTTTAGAAGCCTAGGACCAAGTGACCCCATCCGTTTTTACCCGGGCAAGACTATAGTGGAAATTGAGGAATGGGATGCACTTACATTTGTGCATTTGCTGTGACACACCATTGCATTGGGCAGCAGAATGGGTTTTAGACTTTCAGGAGCTCAGGTGGTTTTTGTGCCTAATACCATTAAAAGCCTATTTACTGAAACAACCTATAAGGCAGACATCAGACCTGCAGAAACAACTGAAGCAGGAGAGACCCTCTGTACTCCATGAAATATTTACAAACAGCTTTGGGAGCCCCGGGATGAAGTAAAGTACTTTCAAACACAGACAGAAAACCTAATGGATATAAAAATCCCTTTTTATCTCTGGTGAGGTTTATTTTCACAGACCTAGCTATGATGTAAGAAAATGTATGAGGTCATCCAGTCTGCTGCCTCCTCTTTCAAGAGAGGAGCGGTCCCAGTGCTCTGTTCTATAATGCTTGGCTCAGCCTCGCTCTGCCCAGCTCAGACAACAAAAGCTGAACCCACATCTTGGGAGGCTTCACAATTTTTCCAAATATTTCACTTTGCGGAATTTTCACCAGAATAATTCAACCCAGTATTTATGAAGTTATGGTGCTGTCATGATCCTTATCCTGTTGATTTCGTACTTATCCCCATAGACAAGCCTAAATACCGTCTCAGCCGGTGTGGAGGTGATGGCTTGCTCACGTTCCTCACCATTTAGACACACTGTAGCTGCCCTCTGCTTCAACTGAGCCTTCACAAGCAAATTCTTTCAGACATTTTCATGTCTCTTCCTTCAAAATATTTTTACACTTGATGAAAAAGACAAGGGAAAGTGAGGAGACATGGAGATAAAAATTTCATGTTACCCCAGCCGTGAAGAAGCACAGAATGATCCATTCTAAGTATCTGGCCCACAAAGATAATTTAAGTTTTACCTCTAGTATTTACGATAAGGGTATTGCTTTCATTTCTGCTTCCTTGTTTATACTTAAGAATTAGAATCCTTGAGTTTTCCTTTGTTGCTTGGACAGTTCAGAGCAACAAAGCTGTCCCTAGAAGAGTTTCTGCTCTCGGCCATCTTAATACCAAGATGATGAAGAGAGAGCACATCCCCTTGGAGGATTTTATTTCCAAGATCTACTCCCAAAGGATTGTACAAGAAGTGTCACAAACAGTTACAGAGGAGAACCAAGTTTAAAGGAATTGATCCTAGATCCCCATAGCACTTGCCTTCTTTGCATATTACCTTTTGTTCTTTAAAAGGAAAAAAAACCCAGAAGATACAGTCTTTCCCTCAACAAAGCAGCCTTTCAGGTTCATAAAGCTTTTCCAAAACATATAGACTTTGTTGATTGTGGTTTTTTTTCCCAAGTCATCCTAAAATGGTCTCCAAACTTAAAGTGGTAGAAGCCTATGTACACATATACTTTCATATTTAAAACATATATACAGTTAAAGAAATAGCGGAAATATTTTGTAAAAAACTATTTTCTAACCAAAATAAGATTATTTTTTTTTCAGCATGTGAAGTCTCTAATGTCTAAAGCAGAACAGGGAACACTGTAACTTACCACAGATTGTTTTATATGTTAAAAATGTCATCAACTGTTGCATATAATCATCTCTCCAAAATGAAGCTCTGAAACACACAAAGGTGTAAGTCCTACCATAGCCAGACTAAGCTGCTCTTTACACAAGGTTCTCCTGGGGTAAATTCCCATCCTAGAAGCAGCTTACCCTCATGACACCATTCACTAAGTGATCATTATTCTAATTTTACTCTTGAGAAGACGCAGGAAAGGAAGACAAAGCATTTCTGTGAAACCACAGAGTAACTGAGGTGCATTTCGCTGACCTGTGTAAACTCAGGGCATTGCTTTAATAAGTGGAATAAACACTTTCCACCCTAGGAGGAATTTGTTTTCAAGCTTATGCTTTCCTGAGAATTCCTGTACTTTAACATAGTAGTACATTTGCCAGAAAGGAACACTGCTTTTTTTTTTTTGTCCCTTTTTTTCACTCCACCATTACAAAGCACTGTCAGACACAAGAGACTTCCAACGATACGAGGTTCAAGCAACAACTGCATAGAACCTTCAGGGTATAACTGAGTCAGCCTGTTTACAAAATAACTTGTGATTATCAAGGCAGTGCTCATCAGCCATGAGTACATTATACCAGAATATAATTAAAGACAGATATCATTAAAGCACTGTAAAATAAGGAAGCAGTGGCAATTAATAAAGCTGTTCAGGATTGGGAAGAGGTTCAAGTTTTTGTTCTGTTGGTGCCTTGAAGATCAGGTAACCAGATTTATTCTGATCAAGAATTCAAACACCCACCCATCTAAACATCTGCTGAGGACAGTCAGCTCACACCCTGAAGAAAAAAAGTGAATTTTATAACAAAACACAGCAGGGTTTGAATGGTGAAACAAATCACACCAATGGGGAAGCCCAAAATAAAAATCTAATTGAACTGGATTATTTTACTTAAGATGGATACACCACTATACAGATGGCTGCAAAAGTCACATGTTCCCATCCTTATCCCTCAGAATATGGTTGAACCTCTTCTTCCTCTCAGAAAACTACAGAAGAAAGATAATGAAAAATTAGGTAGAGGAACCTTTCTTGTACTTATACTGCTTTTTAAAAAAGTTATACAAAAGCAGAGTAGACAAAGCAAAAAGTTAAACATTGAAGAGAAAAAAAATATGCAAATCAACAATTTAGTCCCTTTGTTCCACATCCACTTACTTCACAGACACTTCCATCAGTTTCTCTCCCTTTTTGGATATACAGCTCTAAGTACCTTTTCCAAGTATGTTCCCAGGGGGATGCTCTGATTCCAGAGGGGGTTTGCTCCGCTCTGTTTGTGGACAAAGGGGATCCTTACAGCTGACTAGGGAAACAAGCCTTTCACTTTCCTGTTCGTGTCAGGACCTTCTCAAGATCCATAAATAGCTAGGCAGCTTGGAGTAGACAAGGAAGAACAGATCCAAACCTAATTACTTAATATTACACCACTGAGTCCATATCTGTGTCTAGCAGGTGGCACACATGAGACACAGAATCCCTGTAGCATTCACTGCCCTCAGTGGGTTCTGTAGATGCTCAGTCCTTAAGTAGGCTAAATGTGGATTCAGAGGTATAGCCACAGCCAATCATGCTGTAATTTATTATTCTATAATAATATATCATATGTATACTAATAACCACGTCTCCCCACACATACAAAATTGAAGGCCATGCATACTTATAGTACTGGAGCAGGACCATAATTCACTTTTTGATGCGTGCACACTTTCCCATGCTTATACTGTCAAAGTTTTAAGTGTTTCACAAAACTAAAAAAGATACTGTTCATTTTTCATCTTAAATTTCAGGGAAAATATTTTTATTGATGCAAGTCCAGAGGAAGCCCAAGATGATCAGAGGGCTGGAGCACTTCTATGAGGACAGGCTGAGAAGGTTGTTATTGTTCAGTCTGGAGAAGCGAAGGCTCTGGGGAGACGTTATAGCAGCCTTCTAGTTCCCAAAGAGGACCTACAGGAAATTTGGGAAGGGACTGTAATGATAGGATGAAGGGTAAGTTTTAGACTGGATGAAGGGAGATTTAGATTAGATGTTAGGAAGACATTCTTTACAGTGAGGGTGGTGAAGCACTGGAAACAGGTTGCCTGGAGAAACTGTGGATGCCCCATCCCTGGGGGTGTTCAAGGTGAGACTGGATGGGGCTTTGAGCAACCTGGTCTAGCGGGAGATGTCCCTGCCCATGGCAGGGGGGTTGGAACCAGACTTTAAGGTCCCTGCCAAACCTAGCCATTCTATAATCTTTGGTTTAATTTTTGAAGACATCAAGTTCTTGCCAACAAAGCCGTTTTAAATACAATCACCAGCTGTCCAAAGCTGCAACAGTTCTACTGAAGAGGTTCGGAACAGGTCTTTCTCTCCACCAAAGGAAGCAACTGAGCAGCTTCACCAGCCTCACAGCATCAAGCAGCATCAACCTTCCTACTTAGGCAATTCCCTCTCCTACCTAGTAAGTGGCTCCATACCATCCTTCTTCCCAGAGAGGAATTCAAGGGCACCAGACCACTTACTTCCCCTGGTGACACACACACGTCCCAGGAACCAAGTACTCCTCAGAGGGCCCATCACAGGCTCTGTATACTTCAGTACCAGACAGGTCACAATCCATATACAACACATAGAACACTGTAGTACCATAGGCATATTAGAGTTCAGCAAAAGTTATAAGTTACTAAAAGGATTTTAAGTTAGAGAGAAACTTGCCACTACAGTAGAGAGCAGATACATATTTTACTAACTTCTATAGCATTTTGTTGACTATGGCAAAAACTCAGGTATTCTTCCCTGCGGATCTCATAAAATCATCTTCTCAGAGCTTAGAAAACCAGGCAGAACTCAGAAAGGATTCTCCACAAGAACTACACAGCTCACCAGGAACACCTTTCATACAATCAGCACCTTCTCAATCAATAACCTTGGGGAAGCACAGTTGTTGAGCTGTTACAAATTTATATAGATCTATTGATTTCAGTGATCAGACAGATCCCTTCAAACACATTTCACGCTTAAATTTCAACAGGTTTGTTTTAGAAGTGTCAGTAGGTTACTCTTCAGCAACTTATGAAGTACTTCATATGTGTCCTCCAGGCAATCAAAACAAATTAAAACCCCTTTTATTATAGTAAACTTGAGTATCGTGTTCTAATTAGTAGAGGGTCTCGAAGTGGAAAAGAGTTTGAGCTTTCATATTTTAGCCTCTCCTATTGCAGTATCTAAATATTCCAGGTCCAATAAGGGTGCTGTGGCCAGGCAATGGACCATGAAGTATTGTCCAGTGCAAAATGCAGAACAACAGATTCTAACAGCACCTTAAAGAGATTACAACTAAAGCTACCTTAAGTGAAACTCATTCTAACAGGCAAGAAGCACAGCAGTAGAAGCAGGAAACCTAACTTTTTTCTGTCCATATGCAAAACGGCGTTTTACTTAATCCCACAAAGTAAAACAGCTATTGAAAACCAAACAACTTTCCAGGTCCAGAAAAATTGAAACAGCTATAGGTGTTTCCAAGAAAAACACTGAGCACTTTGGTTTTTACTGTTGTTTTTACTCCTTGAGAAAGAGAGGGCTCTGACAAACTAATGTGGTACAATATACAGTAATTAAAAAACCAATAAAACCACAAAGACCCAAGGTGGACTCCAGTATTTCCCAGTGTGTTCCTTGTGTCCCACACGCAGCTCACATGCCAAGCCCTCTCCATCTTGAAGCAGAAAGTCTGTGTTACAGCTGTTCTCCAGCATTTCCAGGGTAGTTTCTTATATTGTCCAAGCAGCACTATTTCTTCTTGAGAGCTCTCTTCCCTTCCCCCTTCTTTGGTTTTTCCTTCCCACGGAGCTTTTTCAATCGCCTCATCTCCTCCTTAAAGTCTTGATGCTCATCCCTAGATGGAGGAAGAAAGAAAAAAAGTTTATTCTAGTTCTTGGAATACCCAGATGTGAAAGGTTCTTTGAACTGCATGATAATAAAAAACCCCTCAAAACCGCTTTTAATAGTGCAGTCCACAACGAAACTCGCTGCAATGTATTCAGTGCTACCACTAGCAGTAATTTTGGATGGAACATGAAAGATTTCCTCTGGTAATTTCAGAACTAACAAGGTTGCCCTTTTCAGCAACAAATGGTGTGTGCGTATATATTATTTCCATTGCATTTATTGATCCACTCTGTTTAAATGAGCAGTAAAATATAAAAATCAGCAAGAGACAAAAATGAGCATTTCCCCCTTCTCATCTAGCTCAGCAGTCTAGCAACAGCACATTGTGTTTCTGTGCTAGACACTAAGATCAGGTCATTAGCTTCCAAGAAAACAGGGGCATGCTGAGCAGTAATTACAGTACATGACACTGCTCTCAGGTGACTTCAAGAATGAGTTATGAAGAAAGCCATCAGCTACTGGTAGAATGTTAATAGGAGAATAAAACAGGAAGGAGGATAAAGGGGCTGGCAGAGATAATGAATCCTCAATAATGTTCTAATAAATTCTCTTTAATCTGTTCCTGTATTTTTCAGCACAAAGGTATTTTTCAAAAGTCACAAATGCATCCTAAGTGGCCTAAGATTACTGCACTGCTATTTTTAAATACAACTTTTCTAAAAAAGAAACAAAAAGCTTGCAAGTTATTATCAAGCCCTCTTATTTACAACTCTTAATTACCTATTTCTGACCAGCAAACCTGATCCTCTACAAGCTTGCTATATACAGAGCAGCTAGAGAAGAAACTTGAGATTAGGAGGGGAGGGACAAGAGGAAAGAACATTATCATGTCGTTGAGGCTTTCTGTGCCAACAAACAGCTATTCTAGAAAGTGTTTGCATGCCCACCTAAAGCAAGAGCACCCTGGATGCCATCCTTGATGGCTGGTACTGTGATACAGCAATAGAAATCAATCTGGTTTGACTTCACAGGGTTAGCAGCTTCATATTTAAGGGATTTCTTTAGTGCTACATAACTGAAATCAAAGGATTGCATTTGACTCCCGCTGATGTTCTTTAGTAGCACAGGTTTTCCTACTTGAGACTATGGAAATTAATTTAGAAATCAGACAACTTGTTTGGATGGAGCTGGAATTAACAAGGCTATTTATACCACAATTAAATTTAATTTATCTTATTTTAAAGGATAAAATCCCATTCAGACCTTCCTTCTCTTCTAAATTTCACTTATTATCACAATCATTATTGAATGATTGAGGAATATATGCTAAAACTGCCTCAGACAATTTCTTTCTTAAGGTAACATCATCATTTGCCATATTCAGAACTACAGACCCATCTCCTGTCTATGAAAAAGCTCTCATCCCTTCCCCACAAAGCCAAAGCAAGAACTATTTCTTAAATAACTGGTTGCCCATAACTACATCTAAAGTTTTTTTTTTTTTTTTTTTTCAAAAGATATGGTAAAAGTTACTTAGACAACAGTCACTTATTTTACTCTCCTTGCCATCAGGGCAACAATCAAGTACCTTATTGCCATGTGCACCATATTCTGAACCAAACCTTTTTCTATGTTCCTTTTTCCCTTGAGGGGAAAAAAACCCAATCAAAACCCATAACAAAACTCATACCCACCCCTTTCCCATTCCCAGTCCTGCTCCCACCCAATAAGCACAGCAATTACCTGTAGAGACCAAAGTAACGGAGTTTCTTCATGAGGGCATGGTAGGTGTTGTGAGGAGGATACCAGTTGTAGACCTCCTTCTGCTTGGCAATAGGCTGCTCACTGAATAACTTCACTACTTTCATAGATTTTGAGTCAGTTGGCCTGACAACTTCTCCAAATATCTGAGCACTCAGCCGGGCCATTCGAAGGGCATAATTCGAAACATTGGACATCTCCCAAGGAAAAATGGGTGCACATCTACAGATGGACTTTCCTGCAAAAGGAAACACAAAAAGCCACAACTCTAAGGTGATCAAGTACTGCAAGCTATCCCAGAATCTAGGCAAACAACACAACTCATCGTAGACTCATCACACATTTTAAGTCATGCGTTCCTGGCATGACATCAGTCTAATCCACAGCACATAATCCTGCACATAAAGAATGGCTACAATAATTCAAGTAGAATCACCAGCCTAAGCAGGACACTAAAGATAGCAATACACACTGTAGAAGTACCTGCACTCAACCACAACTTACTGTGGCTCGTTTATTAGCAGGTCCCACTCAGCTCGTTTAAGGCCTTTAACCTCCAGTCACAGGAACAATTACAGCGTGAGCTCTGCCACAAATGGTGTCCACTGCTACGCCTCCAACTTCTACACCACCTAAATGTATTGAGGAAGCAATCTCTGAGTTTTTCCTCATGTAAATTTCTCAGCCTATTTAAAACCATGCCATGAACATCGTCACAGTACATCTAGCAAAAACGGCCTATTAACTGTAAAAATAAATCAATCACACTTCTCTATATGAAGAACCCAGGTCTCATCTCAGCTCTGTTCGCTTGACCATTTCCACAAGCTTTTTCTCCATTTTCAGTCTTTTCTTCATTTTTTTTTGAGAGGAAAGAAATAATTTCCCCACAATAGATTCTTTTTTTCCAAGAAAACCCTGTATCAGCAGCTTCCTATTCTCTTTCAGCTGTCTCCCACCTAAAGACACCAAAAATGCTCTAAAACCATTGCTATGACATCCACCCTCTCTTAAAGGAGCGTGGACAAGGGTTTTCTCCATTTTACTACCTCTCCCCAATTTTTCCTCTTCTTTGAATCTTTATTCTTTCTTTGCAGAATGGGATGTAATAGACAAGAATAAGTGTCCCATAATCCTGTATTTGAAGCTGTATGTTGCTTTTACTGTGCCTTTTTGAATAAGTAATGCTGTAAGCCTACAGAGACTTAAAGTTCAAGTGCACAACACTTATGTTAAAGTTTAAAATTCTTGTTTTAAGAAGTATTGCACAGCTGATTCCAGAAGATAAACATAAAAAATTAAAGAGCATGGAGCGGGGACAAGAATAATCACCAGGACAGAGCTAAATCCATTTTAGTATGATAACAGGGAGCCTGTTTAAGAACACACATCTGAAGCATTCGTAACCTCACTTAGATACACCTGCCCACTGGAGGACCATGCTTACTCCTGCTAGCAAAGCACTAGAAAGGAAGCAGGAAAAAAAAAATCAAGTATGAAAAGACTACAAGCAATTTGAGTCAAAGAGAACGATGGAAAGAGTTATATAAGAGAAATCAAAGTGTCTGAGACCTCAAGTTAAAGCAGCAGGCCTAGAGTGATAAATAGATGCTCTTAAATGATTGCATTGCAGCACTTTAACTTAAACATCTATTACACAGAGCAACAATCACTAAGTTGTGCTAAATCATCCATTTCAGAGCAGCCAGTTATCCAGAGAGAAAGCAACAATTTGTCCCCAAAACTCTTCATCACATCATCACTGAAAATATTGCCAGGCTCAACTCAAACACAAAGCTTGCTTAATCTCTTCCAACTGCAGCATTAAGATGAAAATACCTTTAGCTCCTAAACAATGCAAATCAGTGGTCCAAGGGACCTGCTTTTCACTTTCACTAAAAGTATCTAAATAGCTGAAGCCATTTAGGCTGGAAACCTCCGTTAATCCTTGTTGGAGATGAGAAAGGCAAGGCTACAAACTCCCAAGCACCACATCTATCCAAAGCCTGTTCTAGGGCAACCTCTGATTCTACTAGATGCTACCAGAACAGTTCTGTTCATGTCCCTTACAGTGATGATGTTTTCATGATCACCTACTGGTAATTAACACACCTAAGCCAAAACCAAAACGAACACACTGCGCTGCTGCTTCACCTGCTCCCCACTCCTTAATGCTAGTCAAAGCCTTGCTTTCCCATCATGGGCTGGGTTTTTTCCTTCCCACTCCACCAGCTTGCCTCACACCACTTCCTTCTCACTTACAGAATCACAGAATATTCATGGTTGGAAGGACCTTCAAGATCATTGAGTCCAATCACAAAAAAAAAATCCCCCAAACAACACCCCACCCCTAAAAAAACCCACCCACCCACAGACAAAACCCAACAATCTTGGGCATTAGAGCATACCCTGAAGTGCCATGTCTACACATTTCTTAAATACCCCCAGGGATGGTGACTCCACCACCTCCCTGGGCAGGCCGTTCCAGTCCCTGACCACCCTCTTAGTAAAGTAATTCTTCCTAATATCTAATATAAACCTCCCCTGCTGCAACTTCATACCATTTCCTCAGGCCCTGTCATTATTCCCTTGGGA
>BJBW01015940.1:0-34505 GCA_004320125.1 Scolopax mira
GGGCAGGGGGTGGCACTGGATGATCTTTAAGGTCCTTCCCACCCAAACCATTTTATGATTCTGTGATTCTTCAGCTTCAATCTGGTGTCTATTAGTGCACAGATTAGCTAAAGACAGGCTGCAGAGGAGATGCCCTGCATTCCCACTGCGTGCTGCTGCTTGTGACAAAGCTGTCAGCCAGGAATGGGATATTTTTAGCCTGGTTTCCAAAGGAAACAAAACTCCAGCAACCATGCTCCATCTGTCAGTTCACCCCTGCAGCTTTTGAATGGTGGGTACTTTTTAAAGACTTTTTTTTTTTCCTCCAAACCAAAAAATGGCTTTAAGTGTCAGGAACACAGGAGACTGCGCGTAGAGGTAGAAACCTCTCTCCTCCCAAAGTCACAGAGATGCTTCCACCTCAGTGCCAGGCACTGCTACCCTCAAATACCCTATGCACTAAGGAAGCATTATGGACGTTCATCCCACATTGGACTCAGGCCAGTCCCACCATAACACAGGACACCTGGCTTCACCGGTAGCAGAGCTCACGGGCTTGGATGGACTCTCCCCAGCATGACTGTAGTTCTGCACCACTGGCACAGCTCCTTCCCCTTCACTGCTAACATCAGGTGGCCACGGTTAGGAGGAGATATCCTTCATGTACGGGCAAAGCCAAACAGGTGGAATGACTTGTGTATTTGCCCCCTCCCCCGCAGGCTCCCAAATTCCTCCTTAACAGTGTGACTTCATGGTGCTTCTCCCACCTTTCTTCCAGTTTCCCAAGTGAATAAATTGGTTGCAGAGGCACTCCATGCTGGACCTGAGCTGTTGGCCTTTAGAAGACATTGATTTTGCAGGATTATTATACCTTGGTTCACATAGAAAACTTATTATTTCCACTTTTGAGCTCTGAATGTTTCAGTAATGGGTAACTTGTTTGGTGTGACCCATAGAGCAGATTCCTCATTATAGATTTTGCCCACATGGTGACACTGCCAAGAGCCTCCACACTGCTGTGATGGGCGATGGGCAGTTTCTTCTACTGCAGCCTTGGCAAGATCAAAGAGCAACCTAACTTCAGCAAAAAGTCCTCTTTTTTTGTCTCCTAAACTAGGAATATGTCCCACTGTCTGGAAGTGGCGCCTTGAATGAGAGTAAGGATTTCATCTGAGAAAGAACTCCCAAGGCCCAGGTTTGGATCTAATTACACATTGCCTTCAGGAGCCCTAGGAAATACTGCATAGTGTCCTTGCTTATCTTCTCCATAACAGTCTTCAGAAGCTATTTTGTGAATGACAAGATGAGGAGTTCATCTTGTGAGGATGATGAGACAAGGATTGACATGCTGAGCCAGGCCAAAGAACTGTCCAGCCAAAATCCTGTCTTTGGAGGGTCAAACCACATCTTTGATCCCATCCAGCCATTGTCGGTGGCAGGAAGAGAACAGGAGAATGGGTCTTGCCTCAATACGCTCCTATAGCAACTGAGGGCATTCATCAGTGCTGGTCTTCTGGAAGGGCTCAACATTGAGGGAAGGGTATCCAGCTGCAGCCCTCCCTGAGACATGCTTGTCCTCAACTGCCTGTGCGTCAGGAGGTGTAGCTCCTTGGTTTGCACGAGACCCAGGGCTTCCCCATGTCACGTGTTGCTCTCTTCATTTGGAGAATGGCTCTCTCCATTTGGCTGTGTCCCAGCCCTTCCACTTCTGCTCTGCAAACAAGTCCTTCCACTTAATAAACAACTTTTTGGGGTCATTGTTGTATTTTTTTTAATAAGTTGTGTCTCTGGAAAGATGAAAACAGCAAAATTCCCTGCAGATTGCTTTCCTGTAGGACGCACGGGAGCTGTGTGTCCTACAGGACAAGAACAAGCACCACCTCCTTGTTTGATGAGATAGCTATAGAAATGCAGTCACACTTTTATGGGTATGGATTTTATTTTTTAGTATTTGATATGGATTGTTTAATTCTGTTTAGCTTTTTGCTGGACTTTGGATCTGGCTTTCAAAGGCAATCACAGCTGTTACTGAATAACTCTGGCAGACCTTAAAAAAAATTTCCCGAATTTCATAGATTCTCAAGCTTTTCTTGCTGTTTCCCATGGCTGATCAGCAGGATTATCTCGTGCTTCCCTCATATTCACTCCCCCCACACAGAGGTCCCTGAGCCTTTGAAAGCTTTGGCAGCTGGTTGACTTTCCAGGGCATTCACATGTTGCTCCTGACCCTAGTTCCACTGGTGGCGGCTGGTCCTGCTACCAGCTCTGATCCGTGCTGGCTGTCCCTGTTATTTCTTCTTATGCAATAGCAGCTCAGGGTGACACAGTAAAGCCAATTTGGAGGCATTGTAGACACTTCTTTGCCTTGAATTGTCTATACGTGTCTGAAAAAAAAGTCTGGCAAGGAAGGGGTAGCCAAGCCAGCCTGATAAGATCAGCAGGTTCTTCAGCCTCACAGCTCTGCTAACTTCAAATTGAGGGTCCTAAATTCTCTTGGCATCATCTGGGTTGATGGACCAAAGGGCCAAAGGCAATAAAATGTCTTTTAATTATGGGGGTTTGGTTCTTTACAAATGAAATGTATTAAAGAAACTATGCCAGTTGTGTCTTGTTTATGAGCAAAACTGCTGTGGAGAAGGTTTTTCTGGGGTTGCTGTCTTTGCTTCCCAGGCAGCAGCAGTGATGCTGTGTAAACCCACCCACAGCGAGATGGTCCATTTTCTTTTACGATGTTTGTAATTAAGAGCTCTGGTTCCCTGGTGATGTGTGTCCTATAAAACATTTTTTTTTAAAAAAAGCCATTAAATAAAGGAGGCACCATCACCACTGTTGAAAAACAAACCATACCCACGCAACCTGGGCTGCACTGGCATCCTACAGCCACCGGGCACCGCGCTGCCTTGCAGCCCTGCAGAGACACCAGCCAGGGGCCACCTGCATCCAGGGGAGACTGGGGAAAAGACCAAAAGCATGAGAAGCCTCCTCCCATTCTCCAGCCGACCACAGCTACCTCTCAAAATGTTTCCTCGAGACCCAGTATTTCACTCCGTCAAAGCTTGAGCCCATCACTGTCCTTGGAGAAGTTGCTCAAGTAAAACTGGAGGCACTTTTCTAAGTCTTTTAAGTGAAATACAGCATAACTGTATAAATACAGTTAAATTTCACTTTTGATATAATCCTCAACCCTTTCAATCTTCAAGGGAAGAGCAGCATTGCCTCCAGGCCTGGCTGGTGCCTCCATGCTGAATCACTCTGATCCCAACGTAAATAAAGCTCTTTGAAAAAGGGCAAATGTTTTCTCAGCTGCTCTTCTTCCCTTCAAAAGAGAGGCCGATTGAAATTTTTGTCTGCAGACATACATATCATCTGCAGTCAAAAAACGCTTCTTAGTTAGAAGCCATCTCTACAAGATAACTGGAGTTTGGAAAGCATATTCTGAATCCAAGGACACTCTTGATCACACAGCTCTCCTCACGGCTTTTCCTTCTCCTTTCTAAATGGACTGATTTAAGTCACTGCAAATTAATCTTAGCACATTGTCAGTTCAGGCTCCTGGTGCCCCCAGGACTTTGTTTCTGCTCAGCCCTGGTGCTGTGTTTGCCCCATGAGACAGCAAACACAAACAGCTCCTTGGAATGATGGGCAGCAATGACGCAAAGGGCCAAAGCCCTGAGGTGGGTGCCAAGCTGCCTTCTCACGGCCCTCGGGGAGCTGCTGTGCCCGTACCTGTCACCCGGATAGTTGTACGCTCCTTCTCTTCCAGCTCCAGAACTGGAGCTGAAGCCTAAAGCTGATGGGGCAACCTCTCTGCCAGCTCTGCCAGCAGGGTAAGGGCAGGTTTACAACATGTGCTCAACTCAAGACTGAGCACTAGAAGCTCCAACCCAGCTCTCCTCCACTTTGGAAACTGTTAGAATCTATACCCGAGCATTCACTTGCACAGGTTCAACATTTTCCAGCCTAAGAGGGAGGGGGACATCTCACCCATCGAGCCCTCTCAATGGATGTCAGGGATCTGCCCTCCCACCCTGGGGTGGCAGGCACAACCTCAGTCTTCGAGTCTGCTCTTGCCAGATGCTCTTATCACTGGCACACCCTGGCAGTTTGAAGAGAGCCTGCCTGGTTTTGAAGGGTGCCTTGAAGATGTCACCTGGTCCAGAGCATCTCCCTGAGCCTCCAGCCAGCCCTGGGCCAGTTCCCTGGGACACCAAGCTTGGACACTGGCCCATCCAGCTTGGACACCAGCCTGCCAACTACTCAGATCTAAACAAAGCTGCTGTGCAACCTTTCCACTGATGTGCCACAGGCCCTCATAATTCAGATCTAGCTTAGGTACAGACTCCAGTAGGTTTATTGTTTGTAATAATGTACAGCCTTGGCTTCACTTTGTGAACCCTTTGCTCTCCCTCGGAGATAAAATGTTAGATTGAATGTGTAAGAATTTTTAGTAGTGTTGTTCTCCTTCTCCAGTTACACCATGAAAACCAAGGCCACAGGCATTCAAAGCATCTTTTCCCAGCCTCAAATAACCTACCACTACCCACAGATGGCCAGCTCGCAGCCCATATTATCCCAGTGAGTCCCAATGGGAACCGATGGTGGGCACCCAAGCCCTTGCTGTGGGCAGGAGAGGCTCTCAACACAACATAACACAACTTTTCAGAGTTGTTTGCTCCCATTCAGATGCCAGTTGTGCTTTCTTCTTTTCCACCCTGTACAAATGCATACTGTCACCTCTAGTAACACAGGGCCATCACTGGGGCTATGATGCTGGTCAGGGTGACACTCTCCTGCCGCAGCACGAGGCCTTTGGGAAAGGGTTGCCTTCTTTGGGAGAGAAAACAACCTTCTGGGTCAGGTGGGCAGGGGTGTCAGAGAGCTGTTCCCTAGAGCTCTGGCAGCAAAACTACACTTAAAGCATCGAGATGGAAAGCCTGACAGTGCAGGCAAGGGATTTTGTTGGCAGAAGCTCACCAGGCTTAAGAAGGGCAGTCTGGCCCTCTTCTGGATGAGGAACTGGGATCAAAGTATGTTCTAGCAGCTAATTGATTTATTTTTTCTTTTTAAGTACCAAGGAGATCAAAATAAAAGGCTTGGGACTTTTGGGGTTTGTGGTTTTGTTTTGGTTTTTTTTTAAATACCCTTCTTAGTTTACCAGGAACAAACTGCCCCTGTGGCAGCCACCATGCAGCTCCACATCTCCACAGCAGGAGCAAAAAGGTGACACCCAGATGCTGAGAGGGCTTCAAGTTCAATCACTGGGTGGCTTTATTGGGTGGTTACCTGGGCAGTGTCATGGAGCATCAGGAGAACAGTCCTGCATCGCAGGGTCGGGCTGCAGAACTCCAGCCTAACGCTGCCTAATGAAAGTCAGGCAAGATACCAGGAGGCAGGACCTTGTGCTGTGGGACAGGGAGAGGTATTGTGGGGTCTGATCCTGCCAAGGGGCCAGTCCTCTTAGCTCCCATCAGATTAGTGATGATGAAGGTCCTCAGTACTGGCCATAGTCCTCCCAAGTTCAAACCAGTTGTCCTTCAGTTGCCTGAAGCCCGACGTGAGTCCCCTCCCAGCTTGGGATTGGGGTGTTCCAGAGGTAGAAAACACACCTTATCTTGCTTAAACACAGAGCTTAGCAAAAGTATGAGTGAAAGTCATGAGATAGGGCCAGAAGTGGAAATTTTAAACGACAAGAGATTGATCTCTTCAGGGCTTTTATTCTGAGTTTAGCTTCACAATTCAGTATTCGACACAAATAGATGTGTACCATCAAGTCTTCCTGCAGTGATGGAGAAAAGAAGCTCTAGTCTGAGCTGGTCTATGGGCAGAGAAAACTGATGAAGATTTTTCTGAGCTAAAGCTCTGAAATATGCTTGTAAGGGAGCTGGAAATTCCCATCCCAACACCTTTTTTTTTTTTGGTCTTCTCCGTAAGAGGGGAAGCTTTTTTTTTCCCCTATCTGACCTTGCCTCGATATGTTGTGGGACTGACCCAGGAGCACTCTATTTCCCACAGATTTGGGTTGAACGTGCAATGCACTTCCAGGTCCTTGATGACAATGTAAAGTTCAACCAAGAATACTCTGTTTAGCTGTGCTAGGGGACTGTAATCCCAGTGGGTCAAAATGTTTAGAGTTAAAGAGGTTACAGGCTTTTCTGAGGGAGTATTTAAACTCTGTCTGTCAAACCACTTGAAGAAGAAGAGATTTATAGACTCTGCCAGCAGTACATTAAACTGCTGTTTTCTTGTATTTAAATTAGTAACACACATTGTTTTCATGTTGCCCTAAGAGAATAATTAATCTTGGCAAATGTACGCCTATAAAAATTGCAAATACTAGATTTTAAAAAACAACAGCGGTAAAGAAATTCGAGGAGCCATATGTTGATGAGAGCCACATCAAGAAGGCTCTTGGCAAAGGAGTCGGAATGCCTTAGGGGCCTCATCTTTTCAGGAAGCCATGTAAGGGACTTGAAACCTGCTTCACATTCAGTAATTGTGCACCAAAAAAAAGCCCTTGCACATTAAAAGGGGTTTTTAATGTGCAGACTTTGCACATTAAAAGGAGATTAAAAAAAAAATAGGCAGAGCCTTTCCTCAGGGTCTAAACAAGTTTGAAGATGAGGAAGTTTGGTATTGCAATTTTCCAGGAAACCTCAGCATTGCTCCCTGACACTATTGTTCCATACTTCAGTATATAACACAGATGCAAGTCTGATAAATTAAGGGCTTCACAAATTGTTTTCTTTCCATTTACAGGAGAAAAGGCAGTGCAGGAACACACATGACATCTGCTGCGGGACTCAGGCCACTTCGGTTTCTCTACTTGCTTTGAAGAAGGTGAACCTACTGCCAATGTTTGACAAAGGAGAAGTGTAAGCAAGGCTGTGGTTGAAGCAATGTCAGGTCTAGGACACTATAATTATTGCTCAAATACTTGTCATTGAAACACTTAAGCAGAGACAGCTTTTCTGCTCATTACCTTTAGATATAGCAAATATTTCCGTTGACTGAATGTAGGTATATGACAAAGAAACAGAAAATGAAGACAGCCCAATGGTGGGGTGGCAACAAGGATAATTCTTACAGGAGCACATTCTGTGAATGAAGGAGTGTTGAAGCTCAGGTTCCCGCACGCTCAACTCTCCAACCTCAACATTCTGCTCTGTAATAACACACAGGTCACTCTTGTCTGCAAAATGCACTAAAATATTTAAGATGCCATTTCCCCATGTCCAATCCTTTTTCCTTCCCTCCCCGGCATCTCCCACCCCTCCACCAGGTCCCGGCTGCGGCAGCGTCACATTCTCCCTGTGCCCCCAGCCTGTCCTGGTGTGACAGCAAGGCAGGAGGCAGAAAGAGCTTGGTTGGGTTTGACATGTGCAGAGTTACTGCTGCTTGACAGGGTGAACCAGCAGCCACGTTTCCTGGGGCGAAAAGGAGGTCTCTCCCCGGCCTCTGTGAAGACTGCTGCCCTTTAGCAAAAGGGGATGAAACTGGGCAGTGGACTGGAAGGTGACTGGGGACAGGGAGCAGCTGCCCAAGACAGCTTGTGCATTGGTAAGTCTCACGTAGAACATACAATGTGGGCAAAACAATTCGAAGTAAAACAAATAAAGGCGACTTTGGCTACAGCATTTTCTCTAAGCAGATAATCAGAAACACTGGGGAAAACAAAACAAAACAAAACAAAACAAAACAAAACAAAACAAAACATAACATGAGAGGGCCAGTCTGAGGGATTTTGGGTGTTGATGCTGGAAGAGGAACAACAGGCCTTCGATAGGCAGCAGCACAATAGCACTAACCTCGTTGTTTACATGCTTGGTTTTCTTTAACAGCTAAGTAAGTTAGACAGGCTCCTGGGACCTTCACCAATCATATCAAAGGAGAATGTTTATTGGGGTGATAAACAACCAACCCTGATGTCTCCCGTCAGGTAGGACTGGCCAAAAGAGAAGAGAAATCACAGAACTGTTGAGATTGTCAAGAACCTCTGGAAGGACTCCGAAATGCCTAATGTTACAACCAAAGTGGAATGCAACTTGGCTGAATCGGGCTCAAGGCTGTTGCTTCCCAAACGCACAGCCCGGTGCACAGTTCTGTTTGCTGCTCATTTTGGCAACCAGAGTGGTGCTGGTGGGGTCATTGCAGAAGGAGTGAAAAGGGCAGAAGTATCCTCCTGGTTTAACAGCAAGGGCAAGACAAGCAGCACCCCATTCAGCTGGGGTACCTACACCGTGGGGAGAAAGACAAAATCCAGGGAAGCATGAAACCTCTTTAGGAGGAGCTCCACCACCATTATCAGCAGTTTCCAGACTGTGTCCTTGTCTGCCTGAGTAACCCCCTTCCCACCCACGCACATTCCTTTCCAGCAATGATGCTTTATTTGGCTTATCATTATCTTTTTGTTAAACTCACTTAATTGGTGCATTTAACTCTTTATGCTCCTCAACAGTCTCTCAGGTACCACTTGTTTACTGAAAAAGCAGTCATAGCCTTAAGTATTACATTTCAAAACAACATCTAAATTGAAAAAAGGTTTTCACAGTCCCAGAGTTTGACCGCGCTGGCTCCAGTAACTCACCTACCCTTGATAAAACACTTGGCACGGTGAGACAAGCTGGACTTTACCAGCTGCAAAACTGTCCAAGTCAAAGCCTGCACACAACCAGGGTATTTCCAGAAATTCAAAGTCTACTTTTTCATAAGCTCCTTTAAGACAACGAAGCTGCACCCTCCTGCAATGAGCTCTAGGGCTTTTACTGCATCCCTCGCAGAGGAGAGGGGGTCCCCTCTGTGATGCTGGAGGCACAATCGCCGTAGCTCACCACATACGTTGCACCTGGGCTAAATTTTGACAGCCAGACATGTCAGGAACCTAAGGAAGAAAATCTCAAGCGGAAAAGGTTCCAGCAAAACTCCTAATACTGATATAATTATGTCAGGAAAAAAAAAAATAAAATAAAATTGGTGATTTGGTTTTATTTAGGGAACTGCTGCAAGCTTTACACGCACAAAAATGCTCCAACCTGAGGGCACTATCAGCTGCACCCACCCTGGGAACTTTTAACACCACCACCCCAACCCCCCAACTTTTAAGAGCATAGCCACAGTCTGCCTAGACACCATCAGTGGCAGCTTCTAGATGGAAGGGGAGACTTTCTCCTTCTCAGTGAGTGCTTTTGATGGGGGACTGGCGGTAAAGGGGGTGGCGGTTTCTCTTTTGAGGATTTTTCTCCACAATAATTACTTCACTACTGAAAAAGTACCTCTAGACCGAGCTGGTAATGCACCCTTCCCTGCGGGGGTAGTACTACAGGGAATGCTGGGGCCCGTGCCCACCTGTCAAGGCATCAGCAGAAGTGCAAAGGGCTTGCCCAGTCAAAAGCAGGGCTGTGAAAGGGTGTCACCACCTATGTGTCCTCTGACAATGGTTCTGCTTGTCAGAGCACAGCATTGCCAACTGCTCCCAGAACTCTGTCACATAGATATAACTGAAAAGCTATATGTAGAAAAAAGCTTTGCTTTATTCTCAAATAAGGAAATAATAAAGTCCCTCCAAAAAGGAAAAAATTCTCAAAAAAAGGAACTAGTAAAGTCCCTCTAAACATAGGACATGGTAGGGAAATCAGGAAAAAACTCAACCCAAACAAATGGCAAAAACTCCTATAACACCACGGGTTTTTAATCCAGCAGAGTGTTCTGCCGCGGCATCGTGCTCCTGGGAGAAAGCTATCTGCTGCCAGACTTGGCTTTGCTGGAGAAGCAGCTCCCCAGCCCTCCCCAGCTTCTGCCCATGAAAACAGCACGTTTCTGACACGGTGACAACATGAGTTAAATTCCTTGCACGGACCCGGCGAGTTGTAGCTTTAACACGTTAACATGTTCCACCATGGGAAAAGCTGAAATATTTTTAGCATGGCCTGAGTGTTTGTCTCTGCACTGTTCTGGCCTTTTTTGGAATTTTTAACTCTGGAAACAAATACAATACTCTTTGTAATAGTGAAACACCACCTATTTTCTTTTATTGTTTGCCACAAAGAGGACCGCGAGTTGTACTTCCAAAGACATTAAAGGAGAAACGTGGATTGTCTGCTTTTGACACAGCTTTCCCCCTTCACAACACCAGACAGTTCACTTATTGTTTCCCTAATTCCTGCCCATGCCCCCCAACCTTTCCTACTGACATGCTTACCTCTGACGAAATCTCAACAGAAAAACTGTTTCTCTTTATCATGAAATTTAGTCCTGAAGCAGCGTGTGAGCACAGTGAGAGGGACCAACGAAAGCCACCAGGGAATGGTCTCCCATGCAGCTGCCCTCTTGTCCTCTCACAGCTGCTCGGCCCCGTTTCCAAAATGAGTTGGGGAGAAGCATCTTGCAACAGTATGGTGTTTGGGGGTTGGTTTTTTTTATCATGTTAAAAATCCACAGCTGCATTATCTATCTCCTCCACCACACTGTGGGCAACTCAGACAGGTATAAAGAAGGAGATGGACTTTAAGCACAGATGTAACAACAAGAATCAACACAGGGCAAGTCTAAGGACTGAGAGTAACGTGGAGCAAAAGAGGGGCTCTCCCCCTCTCCTGTCTTCTATCCCATTTCAAATAATATCCCCTTCCCCCTCCCCTCTGCCTGGCACCAGTGTCAGCCTGCCATGCAGCCGCAAGGGCGAGAGGTTTGCAGCTGCAATCAGTGTCCCCAGTCACCCTGGGAAACAAGGCTCTTGAAAGGATTAATGGTGAGAGAGGATCCCGTGGCTGCAAAAGAAGACTTTTGCGGTTGATCATCTGCTCCCTGCTGAAGGGGGAGGAGAACAAGCCCTTTGTTCCAGTTCCTTCTCTTCCTCCTCTTCAGAGATCGCCATTACCACTGCTTCTGGAGTGGGGAGGGGACGGGGCAGGGGGGCTGCACTTGGCAACTGGGGTTCATCTCTCGGGCAGCAGGACGAAGAAGATGGCCTTGAGGAAGTGACCAAAGCTGCAAACAGCGGCCACGAGCCAGTGGGAGCGGAGGCTGGGGTCAGTGTTCACCACACATTTCGTGATGTCTGCCTGATGAGGAGGGAAGAGAGATCATCAGAAGGAGATGCCCAAAACCACATCAGCCACGGGGGCACCCTCCCAGCCCTGCAGCACCGTGCCACCACCGCTGCAGCCACCAACACTTGCTCTGACACTTCCACGCACCACAAGTCATTAAATCAGGTGTAAGAGTTCTGGGAAATACACTTTCTTCATTCTGCATCGACAGGGTGGAGCATCCCCCTTTTCAGCTACCCCCGAGGAAAGAAATGCTATGGAAAGATTGTCAACCATTTTCAATTTTGAATAGATAAATAAAAGAAACTTTCTTCTCCTTTTCAAAAGGGCTAGGAAGCTTTGGCAATATCAGTATTCTCATCCTATTCTGTAAAGCAAGATGCTTCCCAGAGGTTGTCCTGCTTAATATCAGCTCAAATTGCTTGCACTTTTTCTCTTGCCTTAATGTTTTATTTGGAACTCATTCAAGCAAACCAACCCCCAATTTAAATCTAAAGCAATGCAAGCTTTGTTTGTGGAAATATGTATGCTGCCAGAGATGCCTCCCAGACGCGTGGGCCTGATTTAAAGATCACTTGGGCAGCTGGTTTCAAGTATTAACAAGAATAGAAGCTGGCCTGCAATGAATAAAACATAACAACAATCTAGCAAATTCATGAAGACAGGATCTCAGCTGGCATTGGGAGAAGAAGATGGAAAATGTCTGGAGGGTAAACCGAACAGGATTGAGATAGATAAAAAATTGCATCTTCTGGTGGGGGAAACAAGTAGAAGTTGTGCCAGCAACACAACTGAGTTTGTGGTTAAACTTCAGCCCAGCAGAAGGAGACACGGGGTGTAGTTCTGTAACAGAGAGACCAGTGTCAGCACATCATCTTGAAACGCAGTTTTCAGAAACAGCACCAGGAATCGGGTCACAAGGAAGGCAAATATTCATCAGCCCCAAAAGCTTGTTCTTTGCCACCTTAGCTTGGCAGCCTTCCAAGTTTGTCCTCTAACACCGGTCTCTCATTGATCAAGCAGAGGGAAGTCAGACTGAGATGTTCCTGAGATGTTCCTCCCCAAAAAACGGGACGTGAGAGCTGCTGAATACTCCAAAAAACTTCTCCAGTATTTCCACCTGTGCTGAAGGCATGGGTGAGCCTCCCTGACCAACCTTGGTAAGAATTAGAAGAAAACAAAAAGGGGACCGAAAGGACAAATCCCTGTGTCTGGTTAGTGACACCGACTCCATCGACATCTACAGACCAAAGGTCTGTTGGCAGTGGCCTCAACTGCCACCTATGCAGTGCCAGCAGCTCCTTCCTGACAAGGAACTCAGAAAGGCTGACACGTTGGATCACCCTGCTCTGCTGCTCCCCAGGGAGCCCACAAACAACTGATGAGTAGAGATTGCAGAAGGGATGAATACAGGCGCTCAGGGATGGGAAGAAGCAGGATGAATCATCACGTGGGGTGCTCCTGAGGCTGAGCACCAAGGTGTGGAAATGCTGCCACCCGTAAAAGCGCAGGCAAACGTAGCAAGCAGCCAAGGCAGCACATAACAGAAGATGCTACAACACAGTACCAGTGTTTATAGGTACTTTACTGTGGAGGAAAGTAAAACGGGTCTGCCTAAAAGCTTTCAGTGATGGCTTAGCAAACCCACCTTATTTGCATTTTTTAAAAGTCCTCTCCAATTTCAGGGACCAGCATGTCCCTAAAACACAGTTGTGTCAAGCTGTTTCTTTAGTCAAGAGAAGTCATGATGTGCAGGTACCTGTCTGAACATGTATTTAGATATTAGGGTTGCTGATTAGTAAAAAACCTAAGGCTTTAGAGCCTCATGTGAGCCAGTAAAAGGCCCAAATATGCATACCAGACTGATTATAGCTGCAGAGGGTTAACATGAGAAAGCATGAACTCCTTCAAGCTGTGCTATGCCCTACCAAAGGCAATGACCACACTCTGTCTAACCAAGAGGACCAGCAGTCAAAAGCCCTTACGAGTTTGCATGGAGCTTGTTCAGATAAATGAAATCGCTCAGCTGTTCAACAATTGCCTTAGCTATTGTTATCTAAATAAAGCATACCTGATAAAGCACTAGAATTGAAAATTTCAAAGAAGCTACTTAATAAAATAGGTCTTTGAGTCTTGCGAGGCATTGATAAACTGTTACAATGGCAGTTTGATCCTTACCTGTTAATTATTCAAACAAGTTCAAGTTGCATGCTCTGCTTTGTAGCAACTGTAGCAACTGCTAAAAAACCACAAAAATTCTTTGTTCTAGTGTAAAGCCACCACTGAGCCTGCAAACTCCCCTCAGGGAGAGATGATGCCTCAAAGGGTTAAAAATTTCTTTTTTCTCCTAAGAGATTTGGTTTGGGTCAAGCTTTGGGGAGTAGGGTCTTTCTCCACCCCGTGGAAGCGGTACAGGAACCTACTGCTGGGTGGAGACTTTCCAAGCCTTTTCCAAGATCTCCACGGTGGCTTTTCTAAAAGGTGCTTGGAGCATCAAGTTCCTCTTGGCAGCCTCAGCCTGAGATGATGTGTTAAGAGACGGGGCCATGTGCACAGGGGAAACCAGGACTCCATGCCAAGACAAACCAACAACCAGCTCGGTCAGGCAGCAGCTGAAAGGGTCCCTGCGACAGAGCTGTTTCATCTGGCCCGTTAGTGAACAAAGCTGGGAAATTCCGTGCTGCAGTCCTGAGATCAAGAGGAAGAACCTTCAGGGAAGCACAGCACAGGATGGCAAGAAGAATAGCAGCCTTTCTCCAGACTGAAGGAACCCACTCATTTCTAGAGGGAAAATATTTCCGTGTTGCAGCCCAAAGTTGCTGATAAAGGCACCGGAGACAGGCTGTAATCAGCATGACCCAGTAGCTTTTAGAGTAATTCTGCCTGAGCACAGGCAGTGAGACTGGCTTCCCTTCCTTAGGGCCAGATCCCAAGAGTTTCAGCAACTCCAACAGAAATGGGCTGGCCATCCGAAAAGGGATGATGAGCAGAAGGAGCCAGCAGTGGACAGGACATCTCCT
The DNA here is from genome assembly GCA_004320125.1 of Scolopax mira. Classification (NCBI taxonomy): domain Eukaryota; kingdom Metazoa; phylum Chordata; class Aves; order Charadriiformes; family Scolopacidae; genus Scolopax; species Scolopax mira. The sequence goes on from BJBW01015940.1 coordinate 14,045, forward strand.
CAGTTGCAAAGAACCACTTCTGGGCAGGGGAGGGGTTTTGTGGCTTGTTAGCTATACAACAAACTTTCCAAAAACACCCATTCAGAACCTTCAAAGCACCCTGTTTTGAACTCTAATAATGTCATAAAAAATTAAAACAGATGCTAACTCATCAGAACATGCATGTTTTACCAAATCAAGGAAAAAAAATGAGTTGGAGACTAGGAGGAGACATATTCCTATGCAACATTTCAAATAAGGAAACTGTTTTTTTTTCTGAGGGAAAAAAGTGTTTCAGAGAATACAATTCAACCAGGTCTATAGGTACCCAGTTAAAATAAGACTGCAGTGGCACTGAGGCAGGGATTTCACAGGCAGAAACCACACTAATGGGTCACTTTCCCAGGATCCCCTCTTCACCTGTATCAGCACGATTGTTAGTGCAGACACAGAATGAAACATATCAGAGCATTCAGCTCAAACCTTGCTTTTCAGCCCAACCAAAGAGTTCCCTGACTCAGTTGGCCTTGAGGTCACACAGTTTTGGAGAGGGCAGGGATGACTTCAAGTGGCAGTAACACTTAGTGAATGCAAGGGATCCAAAATTGGAACAGCACTACTCCTTACAGTGGCAAGTCACATTAATATACTAAGCTTTGACTTGGGGAACTGTGGGGCAGGTGAAAGGGAAATCAATCAGCAGACTTCACCTTTTTCAGTTTCTAGAAAACAGCTGCCCAAGAGAAATAGTCCTATTTATAGTCTCCCACAATGAGTGGCTAGCAGCTCCAGAGATGTTCAGGTCAGAAATAGAAGAGGCCTTGGTGGGTCAGGACTGAATTAGCCTGGCATAGCTACGCGGGAAGCTGAGGACCAGAACAGGTGATGTTGTCTAGCACAGGACCTCAGGACCACAAGGCAGAAACAGAGCCATATGGAGTCTAGCACAAGGGGAAGTAGGATGGTGGTGGCCACAGGGCTGTGGAAAAGAATCTCACTCAATGTTTTTCTGCATAAAGGTGCTTTGGGGTCACTCTTACTTTCATTAACTGGGATGTTTTCTGCTCTGCATGTGTGGAAGCAAGCTTGATCAGGTAGCATCTCTTACCCAGCCTCCTCTCCTTTTCAGCCATGTCACCAAGGTCTTGCGGACAAACTCCCCCAGGCAGTCCACGATGGTGTGAACCATGGCTGGCTGTGCATGCCTCACACAGTCCACAGCCAGCCCAGCTGCCACAGCATAGAGAGACACCACCTTGCCCCATGTTATGCCTATGAAAAGAAGAAAGGTCATTCAGATTTACACACGCAGTCATGAATAGACAAAGGAAACACATGCCCACGCTGCCCATGTGCAGCTCTGAGTTTTTGGGTGCATCCACAGTTCTGCAGGCTTTTCACCATGGAGGGACAGAAATACTAGGGGAGTAGAGTTGGGCAAAACTCTTCACCTGGAGAAGCAGACATAAATGATCTGACCAAGGCATGCTCCCACCCCCTCTCAGCACTGGGTACACAGCTTTGGAGAAAGCAGCCCAAAGGGACCATCAGTCATAGGTGGTCTATAGTATAAACCATAGTATAAACTGGTGGACCATAGTATAAACCACCGTGGTTTATACTTCCATTAGCTCTCAGTCATGCACATGCTGCACAGGAAAAGATTGAATTGGGACTCACACCACACTACACACCCCACCCCCCCCCAAAAAAAAAGTGACAGGAAAATTAGCCCAGCTTAAGTGCTTCTACACAAATGCACGCAGCATGGGCAACAAACAGGAGGAGCTGGAGGCCATTGTACAGCAGGAAAACTACGATATTGTTGCCATCACAGAAATGTGGTAGGAAGACCTACACATCAGGAGTGCTGTTATCGATGGCTACCAACTCTTCAGAAGGGATAGACAAGGAAGGAGAGGTGGTGGGGTAGCCCTCTATGTTAGAGACACATTTGAATGTGTAGAACTTAATAGTGGAAATGACAAGGTAGAGTGATTATGGGTTAGAATCAAGGGGAAGGCCAACAAGGCAGATATCATGGTGGGAGTTTATTACAGACTCCCAAACCAGGATGTAGTAGCTGAAGAAATATTCTATCAGCAGCTGGAAGAGCTCTCACAATCACTCACCCTTGTTCTTAAGGGGGCCTTCAACTTCTCAGATATCTGCTGGAAATAGAACATAGCAGAGAGGAAACAGTCCTGGAGGTTTCTAGAGTGTGTGGAAGACAACTTCCTAACACAGTTGGTGAGCAAGCCAACCAGGGACAGTGCCCTACTAGACCTGCTGCTTGTTAACAGAGAAGGTCTCGTGGGGGATGTAAAGGTTGAAGGTCGTCTTGGGCAGAGTGACCACAAAATCATAGAGTTTTCAATTCTTGCAGAAACAAGACGGAGAGCCAGCAGAACGGTCACCTTGGACTTCCATTAAGGCAGAATTTGGCCTGTTTAGGAGAATGGTTGAGTGTCGCTTGGGAGACAGTCCTGAAGGGCAAAGGTGCCCAGAAGCCTGGTCATACTTCAAGGAGAAACTCTCAAAAGCACAGGATAAATCCATCCCCTGGATGACAAGTCCTATGAGGAGAGGCTGAGAGAACTGGGCATGTTTAGTTTGNNGAAACTGTAGAGAGGTGGGGGTTGGCCTCTTCTCCCAAAAGAATAATGACAGGCCCAGAAGGAATGGTATGAAGCTGAGGCAAGGGAGATTTAGATTAGATATTAGGAAAAATTAATTTACTGAAAGAGTGGTCGGGCACTGGAACAGCCTGCCTAGGGAGGTGGTGGAGTCACCGTCCCTGGAGGTATTTAAGAAACATGTAGACATGGCTCTTCCAGGGCATGCTCTAGTGCCCGAGATTATTGGTCTGTGGTGGGGTGTGGGGTCCAGGTAGACAGCACACTTTCCATGCGCCATGCCCTCATTGCCAAGAGGGACAATGGGATCCTGGGCTGCATAGGAAAGGGTGTGGCCAGTAGATTGAGGGAGGTCATTCTCCCTCTCTACTCTACACTGGTGAGGCATCCAGTTCTGGGCTTCCCAGTTCAAGAGGGACAGGGAATTACTGGAGAGAGTCCAGCGTAGGGCAACAAAGATGATGGAGGGATTGGAGCATCTCCCTGATGAGGAAAGGCTCAAGGAGCTGGGACTCTTTATCCTGGACACGCAAAGGCTGAGGGGAGACCTTATTTATATTTATAAGTATTTAAAGGGTAGGTTAAAGGATGTTGGAGCCAGACTCTTTTCAGTGGTTTCCAGGACAAGGGGCAACGGGCTCAAGCTGGAACATGGGAAGTTCCATTTGAATCTGAGCAAGAACTTCTTTACAGGGAGGGTGGCAGAGCCCTGGCAGAGGCTGCCCAGGGCGGGTGTGGAGTCCCCTTCTCTGGAGATCTTCAAGCCCCACCTGGATGCTGTCCTGACTGATGTGCTCTGGGCAGCCCTGCTTTGGCAGGGGAGTTGGACTAGATGATCTCTAGAGGTTCCTTCCAACTCTGACAATTCCATGATTCCATGAATTCAAAAAGTTTGAGGAACCTGGGGGTTTTGTCACCAGCACAAGTCTTAAACACCCTTAGGACAAAGCCTTCTTGCTTTTTTTCTAGATCAGAGAAGACTTCCACTGTGACACACAAGGCACACATGAGACAAGCAACTACCATAACACAAGAGCAAAAAAAAGGGAGGCAAAGCTTCAGGGCCAAGAGAGTTGACATCCTCCTTGTTGTAAGGAGTATGACCCAGTCTCCACCTGAAAAACAGATAGTTTCAAGAGTTTTGCACCTCTGCCTTCATTATTTCACATTGCATATCCTTTCCCATGAAAGGCAGTGCAGGGACAGAGTGTCAGGCAGTTATCTAATCTCCCAGAAAACAACCTTCCTGCTAGGCTGACCTGCCAGCAACAAATGCTCCGTGGAGGTTGTCCCAGCCGCAGTCATCTTCCTGCTAGTGGTAGTGGAAAGAACCCAGGCTCAGTTCTGGGTACCAGCCAACCTCCCTGGGTCTCCCCCGCACTTTGCCAATACCACTGGGTATAAATCCTCCATGCTTAAACATTGCTGCCAGCAGTCCCTCATCAAGTTTTTATCAGGACCAGTGACCTTTCCAGGTCACCCATGCAGAGGAACTACCATAGCACAATGGTGCATGGATTTCCTTTGGATCCACTAGGAAGTTGAATTCCCTGCCTTGCTTTATTATCTGGAATAGCAGTATTTGACAAGCATACTGTTAAATATTTCACAGTGGTAGGTCTCTATGGAATCTCTCCAAGGCCTCTCCCAAATGTAGCCAGAAGCCAGGTGAAGTTTCCTTGCTTAACAACCACACAAAAGTGTTCTTGCTGCGTTGCAACAAGAAAGAAAACAGGTGAGACAAAGAAAAAATTAGTTCAGTCACTAGATCTAAGGACCAGAAGGGGTTAAACAGAAACTGGATGAGCTTAGTAATCTACCAGCTAAGAAAGCAAACCCTTAAATACAATTTAAATGAAGAGTCTCCTTCTTTCCTTCACTGCACTTCCCAATCCCTAGGCAGCCTGGCCCATCTCTCCGGGGTGGGCTCCAGAAACCTCACAGCTTCTCACACCGCAGCCAAGCTCCCCACATTGCTGTACAATATCTGCAGGTTTCAGAGCATTCCCACAATCCTTCCGCTTAGTGCCTCAAAAGGGCCAGTCACACTAACTTTTAGGAATTGCTTTCTTCTTTTATTTTTTTTTTAAATAAAATAAACCCCACTAAACTTTAGAGAAACTGTTCAAATGTCAGGCCCAGGAATAGCTCATTAGATTGAAGGAAATCCATTCAGTTTAAAAAAAAAAAAAAAACAACAAAAAACCCCAACAGATTTTCCACTTATGACTGATACAAGATCAAGATCCACGCATGATCCTTTTGTGAGGCTCTGTAGCAACAGCAAGAGCAGTACCTCAGAGTCTCCTGTGATAGTCTGTCCTTCACCAGCACTATCTCCAAGATCAGAGGAAGTTATTAATATAGCTACCCTGGCTGTTATTCTGATTTTATTTTCTGAGTAGGCCCTGCAGTGTCCCTTCCCCGGAGCTGTCACTCAGGAAGTTCACACCCTGGGTGGTATTCACACCATTTATCTGTCTTTCTCACATTGCGTGTCACCGTGACAGCCAGCAGAACAAGCCAGGAAGAGGCTATGAAACCACAGGAGAAAACACCAGATAGAGGGCTTCTCCTGGCAAGCCAGAGGCTGTCCTGCTGCAGATCGACACCCCTCCACCCAATGAAAGAGGCTTTAAAGGGTTACCTCTTGCCAACCACAGTTTCCTGGACCACAGCCTCAGCTGCCTTATACTCAGCCTTAGTGTAAGTCAGTTTTTACAGCTCTCCACCCCTGCAGAAGTATGGCTCCTTGCATCTTGAATGACATGAACCAAAGTTACCCAAAATTCCAGGGAAGAGTTCACTGTCTTATTCCCAAGTTTTCACTGACAGCACTCTTTCTGAAGAATCTGAAGCAAGTCCATTAGCTTTTGAGATGGCAGTAACAAAGACTGAGGGGGAGCTGCAGCCACCCTAGTAGAGAAAGATGGCTTCAGTCCTGATTAACTTTGTTTTAAACCCAAGTTTCTTTTTCCAATAGAAAAATAGTGTGTCTGAAACCTATGGAAGATAAAGGCTCAACAGAACCATGATTTTTCTGATGCAGAAGAAAGCGGTTTGCTCTACAGAGATCTTAGTTCGGGGGTCTCCTCCCAGGGAGGATGGAGAGAAAGCCCTTCAGCTCTGGCTTCTCTGCCAAGGTCGCCATGTGCTTGCTGCAGGACTTGAACAAGGTGAATGCTTCCCCAGCACAGAGCCAGAGCCCCTCTCTCTTTCATATGAACAGCAGGAAGAGGACAAGCTGTTGGCCGATGCTTATCATGGTGATGGATGTGAAGGGCTCAGTGGTCACTTCCCATTATCCTCTTCTTTACAGAGCATGCCTGTAAGGGGCAAACCAATTGTGTAGTCTGTTTTTCCTGTTGCCAGCAGAGCTGGGCCATGCAGGTGGGAGAGGAGAAAATCCCCTCCTGATTTCTCTGCATGGAAATTCCTATAGCCATCGCTGGAGGTAGAAGATGGAAACAGAAAGGCTGGGCTCCTTTCCTGAGACAACAGGGCACAGGTTATGCTCTTGTTTACACCAGATGTTGTCTACAGGAGCCCTGAAGCAAGGGAAGAGCAGACATCTCTAACAGCAGCTCAAGACCAAAGCTGGGCCATGCCTGTGGCTCGTCCATCTGCCCCAGGAGGGCTCCAGCAGCTACCGAGCTCCAGGCAGGGCAGGGGAAGAGGCCACAGCAGCCCTCACCTGCACCCTTCTAGGACACCAGCTCCATTAACTTTTCTCTCTTAAGGCTTCCTTCATCAGGGGTAGAGGAGCACAATCTACTGGCAGGGCAGCACCTCTGACCCCTGTGATGTCCAGGCCAGGGTGACACTAGGTCGATGGCACAAGCTGGATATCCATCTGGCCAGTGCCCATGAACAGAGAGTACACATTGTCTTGCTCCAAGTTCCTCTAAAGGTCTGGCTACTGTCCACATGGGGCAAGATGGGCACTCGTCACCAAGGGAGATGCTATTCACTGCTTCCCTCTGTGCTGACCAGCACCCTCAGGAGCTAACAACATGAGGGAGTGGAAAACTGGTCCAGAAAGGAGTGATCAAAACAGAGAAAGCTCTGGCACTTCTGCTCATAGCGATGGAACAAAAGGACACAGAAAAAGTGGAAAGCTCCTAAGAAGGCATTGTAAGAAATAAGAAATACAAGTTGCAGACTCAAGGCCAGCCATGAAGCCAAAGGTATGTAAACACTGGCATGCCCATGGGAGAATGAATTAGCAGAAGACCGCTCTTGAAAGCCTTCCTGCTGCATGTTCGCTTGCCGGCCCCAGGGGAGGGCTCAAGAAGCCACGAGACACGAATGCGCTGAGTCTCAGAGCAGCACTATCCAAGGTTACTCAAATAGACTTCCCTCTGCTCCACTCGGCATCAGAGCCCAACTTGCAAATCAGACCTAAGAGAAACATGATCGAGTGCTGCATTTCAACAGCTGGGAGAATACAGCCAGACACAATATCCCTTCCTCTGGTGGAGAGAAAGAAGCCAACAAGGATGTGCAGAAGCCAGGAAGCTCAACTCATAAGGCATAAGGGATGAGGAAGCAGTGGGACGCATTTCCAACAGCATTTGCTCCTGCAGAGGAAAGTATTCGCTCCTGAGAACCCATCAACCACGCAGCCCTGTTGTACAGGATTCACTTCAACCCAAGCACTCTATTAAAAACTGACAAGCACCCAAACCAATATAAAACCACAGTGAAAGCTTCTGGAGAGCCCTCACACTGAGCAGCTCTTACCAACTGGAGGAAACTGTTTCCTTTAGGAAAGGAAAATGCATCTCCATTTTCTACTTCTGTTTTTCCACAAATGACCCCTTCCTGATGAGATTTATTTAAACAGCTGATGTAAATACCAGCTCAGCCAGGCTCCAATCCAAAGCCTGTTAAAGTCAGTGGAAAGTCTCCTGCTGGCTGCAGAGAAGCTTTGGACCACGCACTGGCATTGTCGCAGTGGTGATGCTGCTGCAGATCCTTCAACATCCAAAGCAGGTCAGGGCTCTGCAGTGCCAGTCTCTACACAGGTGGACTCTCCTCACCCCAAAAAACTAACAGGTTGTATGGAAACAGGGCTTGAGCCATACCACGCTCTCTGACCTGCTCACCTTTTGCCTATATTCTCAGCTGTTAATCTGGCTGGAATTGGGATACTACAGAAAAGCCAAACCTGAGATAACTGGAACAGAGAATGCTGTGAAGTCAAATACGGCACAATGTACCCAGGCAGTGGGACTAACAAGAATGCCAGATGTCCTCAGACTTGCCACCCTGAGGATGCTGTTGGGCTTCTTGGCCACCTGGGCACACTGCTGGCTCATATTCAGTTCCTATCGGTCAACAGCCCCGGGTCTTTTTCCACATGGCAGCTTTGCAGCCACTCTTCCCCCAGCCTGTAGTGTTCATGGGGCTGTTGTGAGCCAAGTGCAGGACCCAGTACTTGGCCTCATTGAACCTCACTCCATTGGCCTCAGCTCATCCACCCAGCCTGTCCAGATCCCTCTGTAGAGCTATCCTACCTTCAAGCAGAAGTTACCTCCTAACTTGGTGTCAGGGTTACTGAGGGTGCACTCCATCCCCTCATCCATACAGCTGATAAAGATACTAAACAGAACCTCATCCTGGGGAGACCACTCGTGACCCACCGCCAACTGGATTTAACTCCATTCATCCCAACTCTTCAGGCCTAGACATCCAGCCTTTTTTACCCAGCAAAGAGTAAGCCCATCCAACCCACTAGCAGTCAGTTTATCCAGGAGAATGCTGTGGGAAACTATGTCAAAAGCTTTACTGAATCCAGGTAAACAACACCCACAGCCTTTCCCTCATCCATTAAGCAGGTCATCATGTCATAGAAAGAGATCAGGTTTGTCAAGCAGGACCAGCCTTTCATGAACCCATTGATTGGGCATGATCACCTGCTTGTCCTGCCCATGCTGCATACCTAAGATGACCTGCTCCATAACCTTCCCAGGCACCAAGGGTGGATCTGCCAACATACATGGGTGAGAGCAGGGCTCCCAGAAACCAGCAGGTCTTTCTCCCCAGCATCACGTTTATGCAGCATAGCAGCACACACAACCTGCTCCACTTGCAGCTAGCCACTTTTCTGGCTTAATTCCCCCAGCTTTGGAGGAAGGCCAGTTCTGATGTAGTCTGCTATAGTCATCTCAGACGATTCAACCTACTTACCTGCGGTGTGAATACCTGAGCCTGCAAACCTGCCCTTCATTAGCTCAGGGCTAAGTGACAAGACAGGGCACCTGCACTTTGAACAGCCACACTCAGACATCCCTGCCGTGCTTGCCCAGCTTTCTTGCTTTTTTGCTCTCTCTGGCCATACGGCCTCCCAAGAGCAAAGGCAACCTGCAGTCCAGAAGTACTCTGAAAGGATCCCAAGGGCTTCAACACCAGCTACACAATCCTATTACATCCATTTCTTATGACTCAGCTTCAGCTTCCCTGCTCTGGGGAATAGATCTGCCCTACTAGCCCAGCTGCGAGCTGTGCTTTTGCAGCGCCTCTCAGAGATCTATTCTGTCATCTGCCATGATTCTGGAGAGGATCTGTGCTTTCCAGAACAACACACTTCAGATCTGAAGCCCAGGATGTCAGCACAGGGGTTCTCTAGTGTGTCAGTGGTTCTCATGCAGTGTGTGCACATAAAGATAAAAGGTTTTAAGTGAGGAAGCCTATTTAAAAGCACAGCAGAAATCTGGACTTGTATCCTGTAACAACTGCCTCCTGCGACACTCCTCAGTGTCACTGGATCTGGTGTCTTCACACTACTCTGCTGCCAGCAAGCAGCTGTCTTTGGGGGGGGGGGGGGGGGGGGGGGGGGTGTCTTGTTTGGGTTTGTTTGTTTTGGGTTTTGTTTGCAGTCTTTAATATCCAGTCTTTAAAAACAACATCTATTGTCCCTTCCATGAGCAACACAATGAAAACACTGCAGAAAACCTAAAGTCATGTCAGGACATGACTGACACAAATCTCTGTGTAAAATGTTTCTCTTCCCTGGATTCCTCCTGACTGCATTCCCAACCTCAGGCAGGGACTGTTCTCAGGGAGACTGAGGTTCCCTTGCAGGAACACAGGACAGAGTGTACCTTTGCTCTTGACAGTCATCTCTGGGATCAGTCAAACAGAAGCAGAAGAAGGGCCATGTCTAAGCAGTGAGAAAGCTGAAAGCTTTTCTGGAACAGCGAGCCTCGAGGGCTGAGGCTCCTGTCTCTCTGAGCACGAGAACAGAGAAGCAGCAACTGGAAGCAGAAGTTCTGGCCATCGGTGGGGAAAAGGAGGCCAGAAAGAGAGGAACTCCCTTGTGATGAGTTGGTTCTGGCTCAGCAGCGTGAGCTGGAACAAGGGAGACTCCCATGTAATGAATCTTCTCCGGTTGCCAATGGTGAGCAAAGGAACTTGGAATGAGTGACCTCCCTGTGCCATGAGGTAACACTACCTCCTAACAAGGAAGGGCAGGAGATGCCTTCTAGAACGAGGGAGAACCTGCCAGGAAGATATAACAAAGCAGAGCGTTTCCCTGCCCAAACAACAGAGCATAGAGGAGCTCTCATTAAATCAGGGCACGCCGCCAAACTGCCCACAGCCCTTTCAGAGACCATGCCCCACCTTGCAGGCCATCCCAGAAACATGCCTTCTCTGAGGTGTCTCCATCCTGTTCTTTCCTGCCCAGCCCTGTCTGGGTATGTGTCAGGGCACAGTACCTGCAGTGAAAATCTGCGCCGCTACTGCCAGGAAGGCGTCTGTCACCACCGACTCCGAGTGCAGCGAGATGTTTAATTGGCGGGCGATATTCCGGTAGACGTTGGGACGAATGTACTCCAGCTCATCCCCTGGAAACAAACAGTCTGCAGTCAGCATGCAGAACACCAGGTCCTGCTCCCACCACATAGGAACTACAGCTGGGGCCACCCCACATATTCTTCCAGCTGAGGAGACGTAACCCCGGCTCCCCTTTATTTTAAACAGGCAGCAGAATGCTTAGGCTCATTTGGATGCAATCCCCTGCCCTCTGCACCTTGCTTTCCTAATATTCTCTGTGCCTGGCACTTCCAGAGGGAGCAGGGACATGGAGTGGCCCTGCACCAGTGGCATGGCTGCAGTAGTCTCCAATATACATGATGTTCCTAGGCTGGATGCCTACCTGTCCTCCAACACAGGAGACTGGCCTTGGATAAGCAAAGCCACCTCATTTTTCTTCAGAAGGTAAAGGGAGGCATGTACATAAGCTTTTGAGAGATATTCTCAACACCCCGTCAGACTTGTACAAAAAAGCCTCAAGATGAGGGCGACTCAGGGTTGTTGGAGGCTGATGAAAGCCAAGGATCCACCCAGAGCTGCACAACATTGAGCAAAGTGACTATCAGCTCTGCTATTTTATGCTCATACAATGACAATCTGGAGTTCTTTCTCTCCCCCAAATGGTTAAAGAGATGTTCATTTGCTTGGCTGACCCCTCAGCAACAAGGTTCTCGACACACAGACACAGGCTTTAGCCTCCAGGTTGTTTTCTCCCCAGCTGGGATGTAGTTGGAGGTGCTAGAGTAGCTTGAAGACCAAGAAAGGAAACACCAAGGAAAAGGTTTGTGCTACCAACTTTGGGCAAGAGCGGTAAAGCTTTTCCTCTGTAACAAAATGAAATATTTTTGAGCAGTAGAATTAATAAAGCCCAGTTTCCAATGGATTTATCTCTCTATCAGGGCTCACAGACACTGACTGAGGGTTCCATGGCTGCTGTAGGAGCATTACACAACACACACGCTGCGTGAGACCATAGCCCTTTGTACATGGAGAGTCCAATTTGGTTTAGATTTAGGAGACTCTGCTCTGTGTCCTTCTCCTGCACAAGGGTGCTCTGGAGTGCCCAGAGGAAGAGAAGAGCTGTCACAACAGCTTTACATCCCACTGCCAGACCCAGGTGACTTGCCCCAGTCAGAGGGCAACTGATCCTCATGAAAAATTTTGATGGCAACTAAAAAAGAATATGACACCCCAGTCAGGAGCTTATTACAGAGTCATTAGCTACTGGACCTTAATTCATCTGACTGGGCACTGGCACTCAGCAGAGCACAGGCAAAGTCCAGCTCCAGCCCTTTTTGTGGGGGAAATTGTCTCACAATCTGATGGCAAGAGGAAACCCTGCCAACACATGGTCAGCCCTGATACGGGGAAACATTACTCACAACTCAACAGCTGTTTGCTCCTCGCAGGGAGCACGCTCACTTCCCTGTAAATGCGAGGAAGTGGGGATAGCCCTGCCCGTGGGTAACTGAGGCTGGGATCTTGGTAGCCTGCCATTGTCACAGCTTTCAACAAGCAGTGCCTGGAGGCCCCAGATGAGATCGGGTTTTGGTTGGAGGGGCACACGCCAGCAGCAAGGCACAGGGCAGTCCACACTTAGCAATATTTAGAGTCATTTTGGTGTTTCCCCTCCTTCGTCCAGGAAATCATGGAGGGGCGAGTAGGGCAGCAGTGACTGTTCCCACACACAGACACTCAGTGCGGTGGTGAAATGGCACTTGCCTGGGCCCTAGCCAGAGGAGAAACAAGTTCAGATAAACCAGACCCTGACACATATGGCAGGTTGGTCTGGGGCGTCTCATTTGGCCATACCATTAGTTTTTACCACCTCTGATTCATTAATTGCATTAATTAGCTGCTAAGTCTCACTAAGCTGATGGGGTCTTGCTCCCCAAAGACTTTGGAACTGCACTGCCAGCACCTCTGCTAGCCCACCACCAGGCTCCCCACTGAGACAGTCTAATGGTGGGCTCTCCACCAGCAGAGTCTACCAGACTCTCTACTGCCTTGGCACACATGCAAGAGTGCTAGGGAATACTCTGACTTCTCATCTCCACAGGCTTCTCAGCACGATCATGGAGAAAAAACTTGTCTGGCTTGTTGCACTGCTTGGTAAGCAGGTAAGGACTACTGTCCCTGGCAGGTGGCTGGAGAGCACCCTGCCTCGTACTAGTTTACAGATGAAAAGGGGAAAAGAAAGGGACAGGCCATGTGGCAGGCAGCATTTCTGAACAAACAGTTCTGAAACAACTCCTCATCTTAATAAGGAGAGGTCTGCTCCCCCTTCTTGCTGCATGGGTACCACATGGCTCCCTCCAAACAGATTTGCTCAGAGAAAGCACTAAGTTCCTGTGACTATCAGCCAAATCTTTCCATATGGACAGGGATAAGTAACAGGAGAGTCATCCAGGAGACGCCTTCAGATCCAGTCTGCCACCTGTTTGCCCTTTTAACATGCTCCTGGCCACCCACAGAAGACCTGGTCACAGTCAAACAAATCTCAAGCCCCACCCAAGAAAAGAAGAAATGGACAAAAAGGCAATGAGATTGACAGAAGAATAAAAAAAAACCCAAAGAGCAAACAACCGCTGAAAACCAAAAAAAAGTCAAGTCGGCATAGGAGAGAAAAAGTGAAAAACAGTAAGAAAATGAATGAACGGGAGAAAAAAAGTCAGCCAAAAGATACTTAAAAAGAAATTTGGGATAATATCAAACAGAAGTAGAAAGAAGGGGGAGAAACTGCTCAGGGAGAGCAGCCTGGCCCTGAATTTGTTAGGCCCAGCTAAAGGTTACTTCATCTGACTTATTTGAACTTTGGTGTAATTAAGTCAGATGCAAATGCTAGTGGTAGTTTCCAAGCCAGATGTGAACTAATATACCAGCCTGGAGGCAAAGAGGAATGTTGGAAGCAACTTCCAAGAACGAGAGTGTTGAGATGCCAAAAGGCAAACAGCTCGACTTCAGCATGCAGGAGGCTAAAACCTAAACCAAAAGGCCAGCTGCATTTAGAGGTTACTCCTGGTACAGGCCCAACTGCAGAGGATGTCTTCGTGTAGCAGCCTACAGGCATAACCTTTAAATCACCCTCCCTGTGGCCCCAGCAGACCCCCAACCACGAGGGGGGTTGGCTTGTTTGGGCACCAAGAGGCAGCATGTGTCGTGCAACAGCAGCCAACTCCTCCTCGCTCCCAGGAAAAGCAAGAAAACTCATGTCTTGCTGAAGGTAGGTAAAGTAAAAATCAAACACGCTGTCACTGAGAACAGCTTTTATAAAATCTCCACCACACGTGGCTCTAAGCAACTACCCCCAAATTAAGTGTCCTTGCAGCTGAGCGAGCAACTGATGAAGCCCAAGTTCCTGAGGCAGCAGAACTCTACCAGATGCCAAGCTGGTAGAGCTGCATCACAGCAGCCAAGTCGCCTGCGTCTGGAGAAAACACTGCAAGATCTGTTAAAATGCCAAGCTGAGAAAGACTAATGAAACTACTGTGAATACTGGGGTCTTACGCAGATAAAATGAATTGGCTGTTGGGCTTTCTTGGACTGCATCATACTTGTGAGTTGCAGCAAGTTCTTTGGAAAAGAAAAAAAAAAGTAGTTCTGCAGAAAACCCATGCTGAGTCCTTCCAAGGGACTAAGGAAATGCAAGTAAAAGAGCTGTTTAGCGAAGATCACAAAAACCAAATCTGCCCAAAAGCAGAGAAGAAAAACCTCTGTATCATCACATGAAAAGCCTCTTGGCGCTCGTGAGTTTCAGAAAGCTTGGTCTGCTCTGAATTGCTCCGTATAGTTTCAGTTCCCCAACACACCTGCAGGGACTTACCCAGTCGCAGCAGGATGGTGGACACCTCGGCCAGCTTCCCCCCAGGCACCGGGACGTTGTACTCAGGTTTGCTCCAGCTGACACCCGCTCGAATTAGCCTCGAATTTATGTAGTCTCTGCAGAGAGCCTTGGCTTGGGACACAAGCTCCTTGTCAGTGGGAGACCTGTCAAAAACCTCCATCACCTCTGCAGCAAAGACTGAGGAACGGCGTAGCACTTCCATCCTTGGCTGCTGAACCTCAGCGTAGGCAGCTGACCCGACGCCTTCAGTGAGGATCCGCAGGAGCTGTAGTAATCCTCTGGTCTCTTGGTTTGTCACAGCTCCCAGCAGTTATTCTCAAAAGGCCAGTTTTTCATTTTACCTGGTGAACAAAAGCATCCGTAAGTCCTCTAGCATTGCAGAGATGTAAATGAGGAGCCCAAGTATCATAACTCACAGTTAAGCTAAAGTCAGTGGGATCGTATTTACAAAACATTTGTCTAGGTGCATCTCACAGACAAGGGACAAAGTCATGGCCATTCTGATTTTTGTGGGCAGCATGACCCACAGAAGGGCTGCAGTTCCGAAATATCAAGGTATTCCCTCTTTTCCAGTTCAGATTCAGCAATCCCAGGATTACCCTTCAGAGAGACTAAATGGTCAGAGCATGGAAACAAATCACAGAATATGTAGACAATCTCAGCTTGTTTCAATTAAACTGGGAAAAAAAAATGAATCTCAAATACCAGCTACAGTAACCTCAACCAGATGTCAGGAGACATTCCAGCTCAGTAGGGCAGGGATCCTTCCGAAGCAACGGTGCTATTGCAAGCCCAGTGGAACGGGATCATTTGAAATGTCTCACCGGAGACACTTTACCACATTCTCAGTTTACATTTTGGTTCTGCCACACTTTTTCTTTCTTTTTTATTTTTTTTTCCCTCTAAAGCAATGTGCAGACTTCTTGAAAACCTTTAGCAATGGTAGAGAGAGCAAATCAGAAAAGCAGATTTTAAGAAAGCTTTCAGGTGGGAACGCCTAGAGATAAAATTCAAAATTTCTTCAGACACGGCTGAATTAATCCGTTGATCTGACTTTCTAAAGCAGCACTGCTTTTGAAGTCAGTCAGACCAAAGTCTTTATTCAGACGTTAGTAAATGTATTTTTCAGTCCCCAGTTTTAGACATGGATTTACAATAATGATTTTCAAATGAAACAAAGACAGTTATTTATGGTTTTCTCAATGAAAAACATATTTACCTCTCATCCTGCACTTTTTTTCCCCCTCAGTGATTTCTTTTTGGGGTTGGTTTCACCTCCCTTTGGAAGCTCTGCATCAGTGAGTGCCTGGGTTCTCAGGATTCACAGGATACTGTCCCACTCCTCCTCCGGACAGCACCAGCCCCCTTTGCCGTGTCCCCCCGCAGGGCTCCCCAGCGCCCCCCGCCCGGCTCCGCCAGCGCCCCCCCGGGGGTGCGCCCCTCCGGCAGCCCCGGGGCTCGCTCGGCTGCTCCTAAGGGCAGAGGAAAAAGCTTCTAACTGTAGCCTTGTAAGGAAGATGAAATAACCGGGAGGTGGGGTTGCTGTAGCCAGAGAGGAACGAGTTCTCCTCCCCTTTCTTCGCTCTTAAGGAGGTTCTCTCTTGTTCTCCTGCCAGCGCCCAGAGCTTCCTTCAAGGACGGGGCTTCGGGGTGAGGTGATCAGCCCATGTAACCCACCCGTGTAACGGGAGCAGGTGACCCCATGTATCAGCCGGCGATGAATGCGCTGCCGGAGTAGGACTAGTCTCGGGGAGTCCCTGAGGCAGCTTTTGGGAAGTCATTTCCATGGGGTAGCTGAGGTGGGGAACTGCAGGTTGTCTTATTGCAGCGCTGGGCTACTCACACCAGGTCAATCCCAAACGATGGAGGTGATTAACAAAGAGAGCTCCAGCTCAGGGCAAAAGCAAGAAGTGTTTGCATTCCCCCAAACTATGAGTATTTAACTCTGGTTAAAAAAAAAAAAAAAGAAAGAAAAAATAACGAAGTGAGTTTGCTGATAGGAAATAGTTTGTCCAGAATGAAGTGCTCTGCAGGAACACGTCTATTTCATCTCAGTGTGTTAAGAAAAGTAACATACAAATTATAAGGAAAACATTTCTATTAGTTCCAAGGTTCTTAGAAATCAATTTCATCATCAACTTCTTGTTGCAATGTTACTGTATCGATGCCACTATTTTTCCGTGTGTGTGTGATACCATTTCAACTCCAGAGACCACATACAAATGTTGCCTTTTTGTGTTATGATTAGAAACAGAAGTTTTCCACAAGAAATTCTACCAGCCCAAACACAAATTCTCTCCAACAAGTAACAACTTGTAGATTAATGGCTGGGTACCCGGCATGTTAAAAATACAGCCTTTCCAAAAGGAGGTCAGGTCACCAGCTGGGGACCCCTGGCTTAGTTCAATATGGTCATGGGAAGATGGCAATAGAGACCGCACATCTTCAGCACCTCAGTTGCTCAAAGATTCTCTCAGAAATTTGGTTTTTTAGCCTTCCTCAAATTTAGATCCAGTTGCTACAGACAGAGGCCCATCCCTGAATCAAGGCTCCAGAAATCCTGTGCCACTGCCCACCTGTAACACACGCCTCTCTGCAGAGTGTTCCTAACCATCTCTTTGAAAAATCGTATTTTTGCAACTCTGATGGCTGAAAAAGAATTAAAAATTATGTTTTGGCTTCCTGCAGCAGCCGACAGCTTGAAACAGCAGTCCTATTTAAACCGTGCCTATTCAGGAGAGCTTGGAAACAGAGATGAGTGTTTAAATACCAGTGTTGCTTAACTAATGACGATGTGGCACAGTGCTTCCCAGCTCTCCACGGGTACCAAACCCATGTGTCCCCTGCCCACATGAAGCACCCCCTTAACTTCCACCCTGCAGCAAAGACACACACTAGGTGAAGGCTGGGTATAATAAATCAAACTTTGAGTAAAAAAAACCCTAACAAACAGTGCATCATATTCTACCTATATTATTTAAATAGTGAAAATACATCTTCACACTGAAAGGTACCTCTGTAAGTAAAAATAGATGGAACCACGGTATAAAGTGCTCAACTGAATGCAAAAGAACGAGGGTGTTAGAATCCAAGGAGCTTCCAGTGTCCTCTGAGACCCTTTTTCCATAGTATGTTTAGGCTATGACACTTGAGAGGCTAGATCTATACTGGAAAAACCCTTTGGCAAAGGAGCATCAGGAAACAGTGCAGAAACGGCTTTTGTTACCCAAACCCACTGTTCCCAGTGTAGCTATTACTGGCACAAGAGTGTTCTGGCTGGAATAGCAGACTCCATGCTGCAGCTCCTGCCTATCTCCCATGGGGTGACCAAAAGAGCTTGGAGCATTCATTGGGTGAAACTAGAGGCCCACAGAGATACGACTACATTTTCTACACACATCTGACTACACTTTATCAAGTGGAAGCAAACCCTGGAGAGAGCACAGCAACAATCTAAACACAGACAGCTTGTGCCCAATGTGAAATAGCTCAACCATTAGAGAAATAAGTCCCTGAAAGGGCCTTTTAACAGCTGCAGTGGAAGCAAAAAAAGCTAATTGCGAGCACACTAAGCTTATGAAAAGGTCTGCATCATATGGTTTCCTGCAATGGCAGAAGAATAACCCTGAGTGCCCCAGGAGGTGTTTGCCAGCCTTGTGTTCACATGGCTGGGTTTCTGTTGGAGCCATCGTGTTGTTTCACCTCACAGTGCCAGTCCCAGCCGTTCCACACAGCCCACCACAATTCCAGCAGAAACCACACATTCAACGCACAGATCCAATGTTCAAAAACACCTGCCAAGTAGGGACTGGGAGAAGCAGAGGGACACAGTTAATAGCCAGAGAGCCTGGGAACCAGCCCCGCTAGCCCCTGCCTGCTGCAAGCACTTTCCCTTCAGAGAGAAGATGCTCTGGCAAAACACTGGCACGGTAACCAGACCAAAGCCTTCTGCCAAACCCTCCCTGAACCTCCTTCTGCATTATTTCACCCAGCTTTAACATAACCATCTTCTCCCCACTGATTCTTCCCATCTGTTTTTTGCAACAATACTTAATTCTGTGTTTGTGAAGTTTGCAAGTTGCCGCTGCAAAACCACCTACGCCTCCAGGATTTAGGTTGCAAAGCCATAAAAGGAGGAACAGGGAGGCTAGAAGAAACACTTGTTTTTATCCAGGAATGTTTTGCCAGCTGCAACAGGAAAACAATACCTGGAAGAAGCAGCTTAATGAGACCCAAGCAAAATACTGAGGCTTTTTGAACCTTTCTCTTGTTCCCAAAGGTCTTGGTTCCAAGCCTCCTGAAAGCCAATTAGTTATTTCTATTACTTGCAGGACAGGACCACCTGGAGCACCTTTTCTGGAGCAGGATTTTGCTGTGCTTAGTGTCACGTGCTAGAGCAGAGGGGATGTGACACAGTGAACTTATCTTCCACAGCCAGCCATTAGACAGCTCTCCTTCATGAGGTTATGGGTCTAGTCACTTAATCCCATCATTATGCGATCGCATCCATTATGTAGGTTTCCGACATAGATTAGCAGTTGTACCCAACATTTTCTTCCCTTAACTCACTGCCAAGCTCACTGCCACTGTAGACACAACTTCATTGTTATACATATATTTTGACAAAGGCGGAACAAAGATAAGGTGTACTCCAGAGCTGATGTACAAACACAGTGAAGGGGTAACTGCAGCATGAATTTAACATTAGCAAGTAGTGCTACGAGTTGAATCATAGAACATCTCTATCTGTATTCCCGAATCTTATTCTGGAAACGGTGCCTGAGAAGCATTTAACCAAGCATTGCTACTCTCAGGTATCAAGCCAGCAGCTGCCAGCCCTGTAAAACAGCAGCTCCTAGCTACATCCAGGACTTTGATGAGGCTGCATCATTAGCTTAAGAACCTCATTGAATAGATATAACTGGTTTGGTTGTTTCCTATCCTTTATATTGCTTCAAAATGACACATTTTACCAAACGGATCATCCCAGAAGACAAGAAGGTGGCAGACACAAAGAAGTTTGAAGTTGTTCAACAGCTATAGCTTTGTTTTGAAACACAAACAAAATATTTACACAGCGCACCTCCAAAACTAATGAGGTCACTATCACCAAGAGAGCAAAGAGGATTCTTCGCTTTCAAGCTCTAACTCACAAAGGCAGAGGATGTGCCTTTGTCTCATTCTAGGGATCGATCACTGAAGTAGTCTGGGAATCAGTTCACACTCACACACAGGACACGCGCACATGGATGGATAAAGGTGCCTCTGCCTGCAGTGATCCTCAAATCTCAAGAGCCTGAAGTGGGTGCAGGCACTTCTGCACTGGCTCAGCAGCATTTATGAGCTCTGATGCATTTATCTGCTGCTTTGAGACATATGTGGTGCACAGACATGTCCTACACAGTCAGATGGATTGCTGGATCCAATAACGATGAGGCGGGACTCTTTACCCCGCAGACATCTTCACATCCTAAAATATGCTTAAGGGGATTTAGACTTAAATTTTACATATCCAGAATATGGCCATACTTTTAATCAAACCTTTACTGACTTTCAGAAAGGCTCTACAGGCTCTTCAGTCTTTGCCTTAGGCAAGGAAGCAACTACGCATTTCAAAAAATCTGTCTTTTCAAGTTGTCAGACAAAGAGGGCAGGCTGCTGTCTCTGTCTGCACAGATCAAACTCAGGGTACACGACTGCTTCATGGGCAGCAATTATACCGTACGGCACTTCGGCCACGAGGATGCTGTTCCACCCCCGTTGCCAGCAAAGAGATTCTACACACTTGGTACAAGGGCAAGTGTAAGGTCCTGCACCTGGGGAGGAAGAACCCCAGGCACCAAGACAGGTTAGGGGTGGACCTGCTGGAAAGCACTTCTGAGGAGAAGGATCTGGGGATCCTGGTGGACAGTAAACTATCACAAGC
The DNA here is from genome assembly GCA_004320125.1 of Scolopax mira. Classification (NCBI taxonomy): domain Eukaryota; kingdom Metazoa; phylum Chordata; class Aves; order Charadriiformes; family Scolopacidae; genus Scolopax; species Scolopax mira. The sequence continues at coordinate 34,248 of BJBW01015940.1, forward strand.
CAGCAATGTGCCCTCGTGGCCAAGAGGGACAATGGGATCCTGGGCTGTATAGGGAAGAGTCTGGCCAGGAGATAGAGGGAGGTCATTCTCCCCCTCTGCTCTGCACTGGTGAGGCCATAACTGGAATATACTGGGCTCCCCAGTTCAAGAGAGACAGGGAACTACTGGAGAGAGTCCAGCGAAGGGCAACAAAGATGATGGAGGGATTGGAGCATCTCCCTGATGAGGAAAGGCTGAGAGAGCTGGAACTCTTTAGCC
>BJBW01015942.1:0-39994 GCA_004320125.1 Scolopax mira
ATGTACATAGAATTTAAAAATATAACTAATTGAGTAAGCATTAAGAGATGTTCACCCCTAAGTCAGCATGTTGTTTCAGACTACAGCAGGAAGGAAATTCACATATTTTTTGCTAAGTTAGAGCCCAAGAAAAGCAAGATAAGAAATCATCAATGAAATGTGAAGGAACTTTTCAGTATTCTTTTTGCAACAAACACTATCACCACAGCACTTGGAAGTTCTTACAAGCAATAGCCACTTTGAACAAAATCAAAATCTAAAAATAAGCCTGAACATCAGGAGACTTTAGTTTATCAAAGTTCATCAACAGATTTCACTTACCACAAGAGTGTCTAAGGTATCAATCAAGGTCAGTGAAAACCTATGAAACAAAATTTAAAGCAGATTTACTATAGACCCGTGTGTGTAGATATTAAATACTTTTAATATCTACACATTAGTATTGTTTTAATATCTACATATTTAGTATTAGAAACTAAATTCTCACAGACCACAAGTTGCTAAAAAAATTAGTTGTACACAATATGTTTAATATCAAAACACCCTACTAAGTTTCTTCCCTTTCTAAGTGACCAGATTAGAAGCTGATCAAAACAAGCTGTGATTATAAAGATAGCTTTGTTTATTGCAAAGCTTTCAAATTTCTTGTAAGCAAATTAAATTTTTATTCCTATTCTCTGAACAAATCTACTTAACAACCCAGTACAATAGTTCAAGGTCTTTTTCCAACCTCTTCCAACCTCTTTTTTCTTCTTTTTTTTTTAAAAAAAAAAAGAACGTTGACTTAAGTGTAATAATAAAAAGATTTAGGAAGATCAAAAATCATTCCAAGCTAAGTTTCTCCTACCAAGAAATATTTACCTACTTCAGAAAAAGCTGCGATCTGTTGCAATTTAATCCAGTGTTAAAATTAGTGGTGAAAGACTAGAAAAAACGCTGTTATTTCATTATGAACCTTCTATGTGGGATACAACAGAACAGGAAAAGACACAATAAAGGTCAGTAAGTGGAGCTAAAGGTATGTAGTAGCTTCTGTACTAGGAATAAGTGAACCAACAGTGCTCTTCAGCCTGCAAAAGCTTAAGAAGATTTTCAAATAGCATATGGCATGAAGAAAGTGAATGAGAATCTACACTTCACTGTTTCTCACAGTAAATTTCACCTGGTGCCATCCAGCACTAGCAAGTGGCAGGTTTCAAATAAATAAATACTTATTCCGTAAAAAGAGAGCACCGAGTCAGATCCATACTGTTTGAAACAGGAATATCATAATAAGGCTTGTCTTGTTCATATATTCTTCTCTAGGCCTGTTCTATTGCATACTAATCTGAGTGGGCCTTCAGCCTCACCTGACAAAATTGCTCTTGTGTTAAGAAACACAAACTACACATAGAATAAAATTTACAGAATATGATAGTATGAAAATTGAAGACTTTGGAAACAGTTACAACTGCCTATTGAAGAACAAGCATCAAGAATTTAAGAAAGTGCCCAGTGTTCTATACCCTGTAGGCAACATGTGACTTGATTAAAATGTAATTAAGCGGTCATATATTATAATTTTCTTTAATTTGTAAAGATATAGGACATCCTGTGACTGTCGTTCTCCAAGAGAAAGAGATTAACTAGTGGCTACACACAACTACATAACAAATATAACAGTGGGCCTTCTAGAGAAGGCTGGTGGGCAATTATACTTCCCAGGCCTCCAGGGAACCAGAAGTGCCCTACGCTGTCTCACCCCCTCATTCTCTGACTGCAGAGCCTTGTACAGAACATGACTGATGAGCCAAAGAGGAAAAAAAAAAATTATATAAAAAAATCTAATAAATATAGCTGATTATTAGGAACAGAAAAAAGTATATATATTGAAAAATAATAAATACACTATTCAGTGCATATAAGGGCCTGAAAGGTAGTTTTACCCAAATGATATTATGTTTCTATGTCAGAAAAGGTCATTAAAAAGAAGGCATGAATAGGATTAAAAATATATTTTCTTGACACTTCTTTCTCTCAGTCATATCTCTCAACTCCTCCAAGGCAGCAGGTTTATATAGCAATCTCTAGACTAAAGAACTTTTGTGCATAACAAAAATAACAGGCTCGATATCATGAAGTGAATTAGAAGTAGAATTTAAGACAAAGACTTCAGCTTTGATTAACACTATGTTGTTTAGGGACACTAAGCAGTGATACCAATTTTAAAAAAAAAAAAAAAAAATCAGCTATTTGCTCTATAACCACAAACAGCACACATATAGACAACATTCCTTGTGAAAGAAATAAATTATAAACACATTTAGAGTAATTCAATTTCACCTCTGATAGTTCAATTTAAGATAGAGAAAAACAGTCCTGAAATCTACATTTTGCTGGCCAAATGTATTTTGTGTTATAAGCTACCTTAAAAGGAAAAAATACAAAGAATTTACATGTCTGATATAAAGTTTTATGCTTTGTCAAAGGCCTCAGGCTACCACAGGCACAATAATCATTTGACTAATTATGTTGTCGGAGAGCTTTCTACTAAAAAAAATAATTTAAAAAGCATTTGAAATATCACTTAAGGTCAGCATAATGGGTAATACTGTCTGCGCAGCTGATAATTAACCCTTATAACCCTTATTTAGTAGCCAAATTTACTAATACCATAAATGACAGCTCACATTTGGAAGGCTTTCCTATGAAACATACTTTTTCCTATGAAAAAACCCCAAACTTCTCTTTGGCTCTCGCTCACTGGTCAACTCTTTTTTTTTCCAATTAAGATACAATTTCACATCAGTTAACATCATGGGAGGATATCATAAAAGTATTTCTGCCTAACTTGCAAGAAGTTCACAATCAGAAGTTTTTTTCCAGTAGCTTCTCCCTCACTCCCATAAGAGAACTTATGAGACAAATTACGGATTTGTCTGCACCCATAGAATCTCTTTCAACAAATGCAAGCTTCTGGATATGTCAACTGAAGGAACATGTTTTATGGGCTGCAAATTGTACTTTGATTCCTAGATGTTTACATGAGACAGAAACCATTTCAAATACTAACTTTCCCAAGGCATCATCCACGTCGCCTCGACTTGGTTCCTGACCCCGTACTCGTCCACGACAAGTTAAAGGCATGAGTTCATCAGCTGGATACGCATGCTCCTGTAGGGAAACAAAACAAGGGAGTAAATTATAACTGTAACAGCCAGTTCAGAAAATCCTCAGAGCTCATTAAAAGGAAGCCCAATTACCCCATACTTCAGAAAAACTGTATGACAATCACAGAATTACAGAATCTTTGAGGTGAGGGATCTCTAGAGGCAAACTTGTCCAACTCCTCCACTCAAGCAGGGCCACATAGGACAACATCCATACAATTTTTTAATATCTCCAAGGAAGGAGACTTCACAACTCTCTGTGCAACCTGTGCCAGCACCCAGTCACCTTCACAGTAGAAAAGTGTTTCCTGATGTTCAGAGGAAACCTCCCATGTTGCAGTTTGTGCCTATTGCCTCTGGTCCTGTCCTGTGGGCACCACTGAGAAGAACCTGGCTCTGCCTTCTTTGCAGCCTTCCTTCAGCTATTTATCCACTGATTGGTAAGATCTCCCTGAGGCTTCTCTTCTCCAGGCTACACAGCCCCAGCTCTGTCAGCCTTTCCCCGAAGATGCTCCAGTCTTCATTATCTTTGTGGCCCTTCGTTCAACTCTCTCCAGTATGTCTGTACCTCTCTTGTACTGGGGAGCCCAGAACTGGACACAGTACTCCAGATGTGGCCTCACCAGTGCTGAGTAGAGGTGAAGGATTACTTCCCTCAACTTTCTGGGACCATTTTGTCAAATGCAGCCTAGGACACTATTAGCCACCTCTGCTGCAAGGGCATTGCTGGCTTGTGGTCAACTTGATGGCCACCAGGACCCCCAGCTCCTTTTCCACAAAGCTGCTTTCCAGCTGGGTGGCTGGAAATGATTAAGCTGTGAGCAGAGCAACAGGACCTCCTTCCCCTTCTCACTCTCTCTAGCCTCCCACAGAAGTCTGGAGCAACAAACAGTACATCTGAAAAAGACCACACCAATTAACTTGAATAGTTAATTGCGTGCTTTCTGAAACAAGGTGCACATGATGCTTCCTATAATGTTTCTTAGACAGAAGTTATCATCACAAAGACAAGTTTAAAACCTAAAACTAATGTAGGCATTATCAAGTGGCTGGTATTTCATGGAGAAATCAATGGGAATTAGACTTCAAAGTCACTTTAGAAACATTTCCAAATGAACATAAGTGACATAGGGTCACAATCAGTGACATATGAGAGATTTCACTTAGAAGGTAAAATAATAAATCAATAAATCACTACACAAGGCATAACAAAAGATAACATTCACAAAGAAAGCTTACCAAGACTGAGGTTTTTACAAATATAACTTTTTTTTTTTAAGAGAAAGACATCTCTCTTAGAGATTTTTTTGGAAAAGCAATGGTTACCTTCCATATTTATAGAAAAAGCACTCTGCAAAACAAGCTGTCCTGTACTTCTATTTCTTGTCAGTCAGGCAGAAATAACAGGAGTGGCACCATTGCCTAAATCAAGCACACTGAATAAAATGCCTGTTCCTATTCCTTCTTAAGTCAATACAAATTTTTTAGGTTGAAACCATCATCAAAATGGGATATCACATGGAAGAGACGCAAATTTGAAATTCATCATTGTGCAACAGGAGAGGTTTACGGAAAAATTTTCAGAGTGGTCACTGACATAAAGAAAGATTAATTTTAAATGTCTCTTATTTCAACAAACATGCACAAAATTGCCACTCCATTAGAAGCCCAGAACAAGTAATTTGGGATGGAACTTCTCTCTTTTATTTCATCAGAAAACTGGCTGCTGTACTGTGCTCTTCAAGTCTACTTTTAGTGGAGAATCAACATGTAGCAGGATGAAAAAGTTCAATTACTGCACTGAAACAGCAAGTAAACACATTCAAAGTCTTTCCAATTATATGGTACAAAAAATAATCTATATTCAAATGTGAAACAGAAAGAAAAAGAAGGCACATTCTTCTATCAATAAACAGCTCTTGCAGCAACTTCTTTTGAAGCCAATGGCTTGTTTCCCTGTCTACCATCCTCCCAAGTATTTTGGTCTTTGCACAACTCTTTGTTCTCCTCAAGTTCAACTACAAAAGACAGAATCTAGATCCTTTTAATACAGCTCAGATGCTTCTGAATATCGGCACAAAGTACTCAGAGAAACAGACTAAAGAAGTACACGGCAAAAGCAATGTCAAAACTAAGATCTCTGGCTTAAACCATGGAGAAAAAATGTGATAAAAATTCTACAGAAAATGGACTTTCAGTCTTACAAAATCATAAGGAACTAAAAGCATTCTGAAAAATAAAAGTTCTTATTCTCTGTCTAGAGCAGTAAGGACTAGTGATTTCCCAACTTGTAACTTCTCCCCTTTCAAGTAATCTAAAAAGGAAGGTAGCAAGAGCCATTAAGTATAAAACATGGAACAAATGTTACAATAAACATATTTCTGGAAAACATTATACAAGTGAAGCTCAACAGATATTCTGGAATTTCTACAGAGTCTGACCAAACAGATGATCATATTGCTTAATGTCAGGGCCGCAAGTTCCGGGTAGCACAGAACTTGAATAATGACAAAAGACACATTGCTAATAGTACTGTAAACCAAAAAATATCTACTGGTCTCAAGTGACTGACGTTTTCACATGTTCTTTCTGACAGTCAAGAATAAAAAATATCCTGATTATTATAAATATTGTTGAAAGAACTGAAAAACAAACCAGCAGCCTTTTAATCAAAGCTCCTGTTAACAACTGGGGATGAATTTTCAGTTTTCTAGCTACGCAAGTCTAAACCACATATTAATAGAAACAGAAAATCAAAACTTCTCAGCTGGCTGTTTCAAAAGCAGCTGCAAAAATACTTAATTCTGTTGCTGTCAGAGTCAAGTTCGATACCCTAATCTTGTCTTCAACTTTAAGCAAACAAGTCATGTTTCTCTGTTTGTTTAGTGTTCCAGCATACGTGGCAAGTAAATATCCTTTTGGCTTCAAAGTTTCCAGGATAGCTGAAGTCATTGTCCTCCTTCATCCAGAATTTTTTTGCTTCAGAGGTAGCAAGACACCTACCAGTTTCAAATTTATCACAACAAACAGTAGAAGCACAGATCCTTTCTACTGGCATGTAACTTTTTATCCAATTATGCCAAATATGTAACAGTTTTGACTTCAGAATGACACGGGAAACCCAAGCCAAGTGTTTTTCACATCCCAAGTAACTAGTGAATTTTCATCGAAGAGTCTGCTGTTTTTTAAACTGCTAAGGTGTCAAAAGTAAGAGCTAATGTTAAAAAGATAAACTACACCCATTTTGAAAATACTTTTGCTTGGCTTTCTATCCATTAACTCTGTAACTCTCATGTACTGTCTAAACTTGTAACTCACAAGCTTTTAATCTTGTATTACATATTAAAGCATTAAATCATAATACAGAAACTGGGACGTGGCAAAATACTGTCAAGAGACAAGTTTGTTCTGCAGGAACTGGTGCAACTGAAAAGACAGAGGTTTCTGCAACAGCCACAAAGAACACACAAAACAATTGTTAACGTGACCTCAGGAAGAATGCATCTTCTGTATTTATCTTGTTAACATTTACAGGTTCTCCTCAGAAGTGTATTACATACAGTATATTTGAAAGTAATTATTACTTCAGGAAAGTCAGTCCAACCGTAAGTAATTTTTTATTCTTGAACATATCTAAACTAAGCTAACGTATTTCAAGGTTGATGAGAGTGCAGAATGGCTCACATACCCAGACACGAAGACACCTGCACAGAAAATCACAAGGCATATTAAAAGAGACCATAGTGAGCGTGGCTCACTGTCATGTGACAGTCACATACTTAGAAGAGGCTCTAATGCCTAGATATCACACCAGATCCCCTTTTTGTTTGACTTTTTTCTGAGAACACTGCTTCCTTGTAAAAGAGCTACCAAACTGCATCTAACGTACCCTACCACGGAAGAGCTATTTTACGCAACTTTTACCCATAAAAGAAAGAAAGATCAAGTTGCATTCTCCAGAATCTGATGACCACAGAGAGCTCTTCCTGAGCTTCCTTTTCATAGTATTTTTAGGAGGCTGGAATTTCAAATCAAATAGTTTACCAAAGATGAAAGCTGCTCATAGCCTGATGTGAGACAAACTGGTTTGAGGAAAGCTCAGACAGTTAATGCTAGCAATTCCTAGCTAACATTCTTAAAGTCATAACCCTTTTGACTTCACTCTTCCTGAAAGTAAGATCTGTTCATTTCTTTTAAAGGGTATAAAAGTCCTTTTATTTTAGCTTTGGTTTTGCCATTGCCTCCCTGCTATTTCTCTAGAACGTCATGTACTGTAGATTGCTTTCTCTCCCAGGTCAGCAATAACAATTCTGAAAAAATTAAACAAAGAGCTATTTTACTTACCATATAATTGCTATATGCATGATCAAACATTTCTAGAACTTGGTTTCTAAAAAAGAAAAAAATAAAAGCATCAGTGGTCTGCCTTGCAATGGCCTTTATCACACTATGTTAGATCAGTAAGATGTATTTATCAGTAATATGTCCTCTACTAAAGTACTCTACTCAAGGAAACAAAATATAGCACAACCATTTTTCCTAATTTGGCTACTTTTGTTTACTAATTTCTTCACCTAACATGAAATTAAGTATTTGGGATATCTCTTTGAGCCTTCTGTGTTTCCTCTTAAATATCTGTAGATGTCACCAACACATTAAAGCTAAAGATGGGACAAATCCCTCGCTCAGCAAAAAAAAAAAAACAGCACATAGAATTATGTTCTGCTTGTAATCACCAAAACCAACTGACACAGCACAAATTCCTAAATTCAAAAAAGGACCGTAAGTTACAAGATACACCTCTTCCTTGCATTAGAAATCTTATCAAGCAAATACTAAAGAAACCCCTTGTAGATACAATTATTTTACATGTTTGAAAAGTAGTCAAGGTGAGAAATGCTAGTAGATAAAATAATACTTTTTTTTTGAGAGAGAGAGAGAGAGTGAAAGACAGCACTACTTCCAATTGTTTCTAGCTGTCCCACTAAGGAGCCCTGCAAGGCAAAAAAGCATGCTAATTTCTAGGCTATCATCAACATAGTTTACAATCTCTGCTAAGACTGAATATAAAAGAGACAAGAACATCACAATTATAGTCTAAATATCTGATTTAATTTAATGACTCGGATATTTAAGAAGTCATTTTAACTCATTGAATGCATTAAGTCATCAAAAGAGCAGAGTATGATGCTTTTTTTCAGGTACTTCACCAACTCCAGGCAGTTTGCAGTTCTGAGATCAGCTGCAGTATATGGAACCCCAGGGTCTGGTACACAAGTGCCAGGTCCAGCTGAACTAAGCATACAAAGCTGTTCAGTGACGTAGCATACAGAAAGCTTCTTGAAACTTACACTTCAGTGCCTTTTCTGAAAGATTTTCTGCAACTGACATGATCTTGTCATTAATACACAGATCCCTTGCTGTTATTCAGGAGTGACCCAGCTTGGAGTCCCTGGGTACAAACTGTGTCAAGCACATTACTTGCACATGCCTGGGGTATCGGATGATACACTGAGTCCAAGTTATGAATGCAACAATTTTAAAACCTTCACTGAATGAAGGTTAAACTCCTTATGTAGTTACATGAACATATAAAAACATATAAAACATTATGTACTCCAAGTATCCTGAGAAGCCAAGATTTATTAAAAAAAAAAAAAAGTAACCATAAACTCGAGAGTTAAATATCAACTTATATCTAATGGTTAATAACCGCAAAAGTCTCCATGGTGTTTCTCCAGCAGACTTTTTGCATCTTTATTCTGTGCAACTGACTAGTAGATGGGATGAGGATGAAGATGCAACTGCCCCAGCAATACACCAACACCATGACAGGCTCATTTACATGTTTGTCTAAAAAAATCCTACTCCACATAGAGCAATATGTTGCCACCTATATTGTAATTTTTATTCTTCAACTCAAAACCATATTAAATCAGCTTCTTGCAAGTACGTGCATGGGAGATCTAGGTAGTTTACCTTATATACAGGAAGTAGGAGGTAAGGAAACATGTAAACATTTACCTTTTTTATGACTCCCAAAAACTCACATATTCCAGAGGCATAGCCATAATTAGACAAATTGACTACGGATTTAGATTTACCTCTGATCACTTTTACCCATAATTACACACAACCACTGGCTACAATCCTCAAGACTGGAGTTCCCAAGCGTATGGCAGAAGGATTTGACCCCCCACACAGCAGAGGTGATGAGGGGCTGCCTGCCCCAAATAGCCGTGGCCACCTGACCAAAATATCAGCCTGGCTCTGGCATACACGCCTCAAACACTGACGGGAGACCCGATAACACGCATCTCGTACAGTCTTCGGGGGGGAGGGAAGAAGGAGGGACAGGAGAGACGTTCCCGGAGTACTGCTGGGCAAGGGGCGCACCCGTCAAGCCCTGACGGTAGCGCAGATCCACCCCCGCCTTAGCACGGCGAGGGCATGCCCGTGCACCGTGAAGCCACCACGGGCGGTGGACTCGGCGCGGGCCTGCGTCCCGGCCCCACAGGGAACCGGCGGCCCCGTGGGCGAGCCAGCACAGCCACCTTACCCCCCCCACCCCTACTCCCGGCCCGACCCGACCCGGCCCGGCCCGCCGCGGCGGCACTCACCCCAACCGACGCTTCTCCTCCTTGCTCATGGCCCCGGCGCCCGGGGCTGCCGCTAGCAGCACGGAGGAGGCAGAAAGCAGGCCAAGGGCCAGGATCTTCCACAGCCTCCTCCAGCGGGGCCCCCGGTCGCCGCCGCCGCCGCCCCCCTGGCAGCCCGCAGCTCCACTCATAGCCGCTGCCGCTAGGCCCGGCTCCGGCCCATCCCGCCTGCTGCCCGCCCCTCACAGCGCGGCGGCCGCGGCTCCCAGCGCCGACGCGCAGGCGGAAAGGACCGGCCCTCCACTTTCCTGTGGCGTAGCCAAGGAAACCGCCTCGCGCGGCCACTTCCGGGTCCCCCCGCACGCGCCGCCTCGCCAAGCCAATAGGAACGGGAGAAAAGCCCCAACGAGGCGGGAGGGGCGCGCGGGCCACGTAACAGCGGCGGCACGCCGGGCGAGAGGGCGACGTGGACAAAAGGAGGGGCGGTGAAGGGCGGGAGGGGATGAGCGCGCAGGCGCGGGGTGGCAGCGCACTACAGCTCCCGGCATGCACCAGCGCACTACAGCTCCCGGCATGCACCAGCGCACTACAGCTCCCGGCATGCACCAGCGCACTACAGCTCCCGGCATGCACCAGCGCACTACAGCTCCCGGCATGCACCAGCACACCCCGCCGCGGTGCCGCACAAGGGGGCCATCGCCCGCCCGCCGGGGTCTGTAGTTCCTTGTCCCTGAGGAGAGGGTCAAGGGCCGGCCGCCGGCAGCCAAACGGCGAAACGAGCCCAAAAGGCTACGAGCGCAAGGCAAGCGTGTGCACACGCCCTCCGGCAGCCGCTTGAAGTGAATTGTTTTAATACAATACTCCCAAATTAAATTATCACATGCACACACAAAAAAAACCAGCTTCCCAGCGTCGGAAGGGAAGAGCTTCTTTTATTTTAATGACAAGCCTTTTTACAAAGTTACAAGCAAGATACAACGTGTTTCACATCCTGTCCTTTAAACCTGGCAACTCCATGAATAAAAAGTTTGGTCACATCCCCCCAGCCTGCACCCCTCAAGGCATCCCAGCGCCCCGAACCCTCAACCCTCTGGGCTGTGAAAAGTGGCTTATTATTGATCCCAGTTAACAGGAGAAATAACTCATTCCAGTTAAGTGTAGGAAATTCCAAGAAAATGACAAAAATTACTGAATGAATGGATTATTATTGTTGATCAACAGTCCAACACGACTTTGCAGATTGCTAACCTCTAAATTGCTTTCACCTCTACCCAAGTCTGATTAAAGACCAAACAAAATGCTACTCTCTATCCATTTGGAAACATCTGAATGTACAGAAAACATCCACAAAGGCAAAAAAAAATCAGTCCCCTAATTATGAGGCACTTCAATTTAAGTTGCAGAACAGGCTAAATCTTCCCTGTTCTTTCCCATCCTGCTTGTGAAAAACAAATAAGCTGAGCATCTGTATTCAACAACTAGGTTCTTTAATACTACAAGAAAACATTATCCAGATCTAAGACTGCCATGAAAATAGCTCCAAAATGACTGGGATGGGTCATTTTGGGATGGGCTAAATACTTTCTGTACAGATGTATCTGATTCATATTAGTCGTAAGCAGATTTTGTAGGAGATTGCAGCCTTTTTCACAGTTGTTGTCTTGCTAGTCCCATTTCATACAAAACCCTATTAAAAAACCATTATGTCCCTTAATCTTAGCATGACTAAAAAGAGACTCCTGCTGCTCAACTGTAAGGCACATATTATAAATTTGACATTAACATTCAGTACCAATCAGAAATAACTAATGATTTGTAAAAAAATTGGCTGACAGTGGCTTGTGTGTTTACAAATTAGTATTTTTGCAGGAAATATAAGAGGAGGAAACATGTCAAAGTTCTTTTGCAAGCAAAACGTCTCTGACATTAACATTTCTACAGCATGGTGTGGCTTCTGGAATAAATAGGAGTTGCATTTTTTTTACAATAGTGACGTTGCAGTTGGTCCAGTTAGTCAACAACCTTCCTTACTTGGGCAGTAATATTTGTCTGTTCCTCTAGTGTCAATTCTCTGTTAGTATTATAGCATGTTTTGATAGCATTAAATAATAGACTTTGCACAGTTTGTTGAAGTTAAATGCCAACAAGTATTATCCGCTTGGGACTTTGTTAATTCTTCCCATGTCTTTATGGGCATACATCCTGTAGTCCTTACTGTACTTACCATTAATCTCTGCTATATTGTACTGTATTATTTATTCACACAGTCTGAAACACCAGGACAAACTTTCAAGGTGCCTTAACTGACCTATAAAGTGAGGTCTTGATCTCTAAAGCCCAATTTATTAAAATACTATTTTTAATTTCCAAGCTTTTCTGTGCACAGTCTTTATATTGTGCATGCAAATGATGCATGTAAGCAATTTTATGCATAGATCAAGATTTGATATGGATGATAATATGCTGGCTATGAAAGCAAGAGGTCTCATTTTAATAACTGCTTTTGACATGTGATTCTGCCCTCCAAATTCTAAGGACACACGAATAACCTTTGGCTCCTTTTTGCTTCTTTTAACATGTATATTAGAAATTATATGCAATTATTACGATATTTCACAATTTTTGCAATTTATGGTATAGTTTAGGCACCTAGAAAGGCCTACAGAACTGGGTAATTAGTAATTATAGGAATGGCAGGACTCTCAATATTCTGTATTATATAGTAGGTGAATGTATTTTAAGGTGTGAAGTCAAACAGAAGGAGGCTGCCCATTGGTTACAGTTATTGTAAACATTCTCATCTTTCCCTTCCATAAAACAAAACAAAATAAAATAGCCATAAAGTGCTCTGGAAGGCTAAATAACCCAGAAGTGCAGATTGGGACTGAGAAACCTGCTCCCATATTTTCCCCATTTTAAATATAGCAATAAGAGGAAAAAAAAATCAGAACACTTGCTTGTCTTTAACATCCATCAAAATTTTAAAATAATTAGGTGATCAGTTTGCAATTTGCTTTTGAGCAACCTACTAAATTAACTATTTGGTTCTGTTTAACTACTAAAAGTTGTATTTATTTCCCATATGCATGCAAATACTAAAGGCATCCTTGAATAGCAATGTATGTACCAACCACCTAAGATTCATAGCAGTACTTGTGAAATCCATGCATTTAAAAATAATGAGCTACTCCCCTGCTAAACCACTAAGCATGGTTCAGTTGTTAAAATAACTTTATAGTTGGGAGTGTGCTGCTTTTAAAGCGTTCAGTGGTCACATTGTCAGACTTTTTCTGTAACCGTAAAAGTAGCAAATTTTAAGTGAAAGATGAAGTTCCCCAACATTAACCTGGTTTTAAATCGTGAGGGCTTTAAATAGTGAGAACAAAAAAGAAACCTATCACCCATCGCTCAGGAAGGAATCCGTGCTAACACTGCAGAGCTGGTAATACCACAACAAAGCCCATTTGCTCTAGCCCCAACCCAAGGAAATATTCATAATTAAACAGGGATTACTGGAGTAAATGAATCCTGCAGGGATGGGCTGGAAAACATTTCTTACTCTTCAGAGTTTTGTTGTGCATAACTATCTTCTCTGTTTTCTTCTGCGAAAATATCTTTCACTTCTGTGCTTTTTATTTCTGTGTGTGAAGATGATTCATCTTCCAGCTTTTCTTCACCCTCAACAGCTTCTGTATCTCCTGTGACCTGTATGGCACTAACCTCACCCTGCTCCAGCGCCAAAGAAACTGGCATGTCTAGCAGTCCCGTTCTTGGGTTTTCTGCATCCAGAATGGGCACTTTTGTTGTGTCTGCCTTTTCAGCAGGGTTATTAAAAAAGCTCTCAGTCCCTACCTCCACTGGGATGGCATGGCTATTCCCTGCTCCTCCTTCCTCCCCATCTAATATTTCACCTTCAGACACATTTTCAGTGTGTTGCTCTGGCTGCCATTTATTGCTTTTGCAGCTTCCCACATCTGTGCACCAAACACTTTGCTTCATCTCCACCTCTGCCTTTGCCTCCTGAGGCGTATCTGAGCTTTCCACCAGCCATTCTGCTTGTGCCATATGGCAGGCCCCCTCAGACACATTCACTAAATTCGTACCATCCGTCCCCAAACTAGATGAAGATGGCTGGTCCTTCTTCAACTCAGCACATTCTGCTGCATCTTCATTGGTCATCGTCTGGCTTACTTGAATTTCTACCACAGCCATTTCACTCATCTCATCATTCCCTTTATTGTGCTCCTGCAGCTTTAATATCTCAGCTTCACAAATCTCCTTTGTGTTCTCAGGTGGAGTATCTGCTGGTATCTCAACTGTTACCATTAGCAAACTCCTTATCTCATTCACATCATCAGGGAATTTACAATTCTTTTCTTCTGACTCGCTTTCTTTTTCAAGATTGCCTCCAAACCCTCCTTTCCGTGCGTTTTCATCCTGGGAAATAAGCCTTGTCTCAGTACTCATTCCTTGGTCTTTGCTTTCTTTTTTACTGTCCTCTTCAAACCCTGTTCCTACTGCATTTTCATTCTGAGATAATTTTTCCATGACTTCTTCTTCTACCTTGATTTTCCTTTCAGCACTCCTTAAAATCTCTGCTTCTGCTTCATTATCATGTGGGGAAGTCAGCTTTATCTCAGTAACTTTTCCCTGAGATTTGCTTTCTTTTTCAGTGTGACCAACAAATGCAGCATCTGTTGCCGTTCGACTCTCAGAAGTTACCTTTTCCTCCAGCACTCCTTCGTGTACCTGAAGTTCTTTTTTAGGGCTGCCTCCAACATCTTTCACTACAGTCTCAGTCCTAGAATCTACTTTTTCCTCCACAGCTTCTTTTTGCGTCTCAAGCTCTTTCTCAGTGTTCACTGAATGCTCTGCTTTCACCATGTCTTTGTTCTCCAAAGCAGTTTTTCCCTCTGCAACTTCTTGTTTTGTAAGGGTAGATGAAAGGGACTTCTGGTTTTCGCCAACGTCTGTAATGACCACTTCTTCACTTACACTTGCCTGATCACCAGCTGTATTAACAGGAGTGACTGCCTCTTTGTCTGATGACTTTCTATCATCGGCATCCTTCTCCCAAGGAATTTTTCCTGTCACAATGAGTGTTTCATCACTGTGAGTTTCAGTGTCTGACATCTCAGCTCGGGCAGAGGAAGGCTTCTTCGCGGGAGTGGTTTGTGCCGATCCTGAAGGGGTCTTCAGGTCCGTTAAACTGGACACACTTTCACAGGGCAAATTCAAATTATCTTCAAAGAGGTTGTGCTTCTTCATAATGGCAGCTTCTTTTATCACTAAATAAAACAGAAAAACCAAAACTGTTTTGGAAAGACTGACAGAGGTACATTGAAAAAGTGTTGTGCTGAGTTTCTAATGTTTGATAATAGAAACAACAGTAATTTTCATTTTCAAGTTGCTTTTAGCTTACATTTCTTTTTGGGGGTGGTGATTTTATCTGTGTTGGATGATGGAACTTCAATATTGACCTAAGCATTGCTGTATAGAGGCCCTGCAATGTACAAGGGCAATGTTTCAATGCAGAAGTATTTACTGAATATATGAATAAAAGTGTGCTTATTACATTAATTATTATACTGATACTTTGGAACAGGAGTGCCAAAGAGGAGCTAATAAAACATACTGTGCAATACAGAAGCTTGTCTTTTATCCAGGGTACAGACAAACAGATCCAGAGAGATACAAGTATTTTATGTATCTATATATGCCAACAAGAATTGTTTAGTTTTCTGATACAAAAGCAGATAGATTTGCAGGGAGTACTGCACCACCACCAGTGATGTACTGAAAACTGCGTCCAGCGGTACATTTCCTTTGGGGAAATACATTGTTGTTGCCATTAAATATCACCGAGTCTTTGCAAATAAGAGCGTATTTCAACCCTTGGCCCAGGGAATCAAGATAAAATGAAGTTGGCATAATTACCTTTTGTTAGAAACGGGCTTCTGCCAAGCTATCACTTTGAATTTCCCAGCTTTTAGTAAAGCTGCCCCATAATTCAGATTTTAGGGCTTGCCATACATCTTTAATGAGCTGAGTCCAAACACTGTAGCATTGTAACCACCAGTCCTTGGAAAAATGGGACCTGGGTCTGAAACAATCAGGTTGGGACTCTGGGAAGCTATGAAGCAAGAGGTCACCAGCCAACGGCCAAAATGTTGTTACTGTCACCTCAAGAATGTTCTCACCTTTCAGAGTTTCTTCAAGCAGTGTCTGATATAAAATCTCTTCATACACGTTCTCTACTTGGATCACGCTAGTGTAATCAGCAAAAATGAACTGCTCATATTTCTGCAGCTCCTGTTCACACAGAGAAGAAAGGGACAGAGACAAAGAAGTGAGAAATTTTGAGAGTCTTGCTTCAACAGAGCACCTTGGAGATGCCATCTAGCAGGTCTTGCAATGCTCCTTGCTGGCTTTTGAAATGAACTATTTGAACTATGACTAAATGATCTCTATATATTCACAATTTATTATGCACTTATGAAACAGTATTCTTGGACTGCAATTACATTTAGAAGTACAACAGATCACTGCCATCCACACTATAATAAATAATTCTGAAATAAATAGCTGGTGACGGAATTACTTATTTCCTGTTTGTACAAGGAGGCAATCCATAGTGAGCACAGGAGAGACAGGGTTTGGTTTTATTTTTCTAATAGGTGTGTAGCGTTTTTAGCTTACTAATTTACATGCAACTGGCTGTCTAGACAATAATCGAGTCATTATCTGTAAGCAGTGGCTTGGTGATCTACTGAAAGTAAATTAAAGGACCTCTGCCCACTTCTAGGATAAGCATCTATACACAAACATCTGCAGGTTTTCAAAGTAAAAGGTCAAGACTTGGGCATGTCAATTGTGACACACATTTGTTTCTAGAGCTGGCTGCTCATTTCTGCAGAGGCCCAAACATAACAAGCTTGTGGGAAATTAAACAGAAAGGGCTGGTGGGAAGTTTGCACCACCACTGCTTCCTCCATCCTGTAAGACAGAGACATGATGTGGGACTCCACCCTCTCTATATATATTCAAGATGATAAAATGCTTGCCCTTCTGCTTAAACACCACGTCTTGAAGCCACTGCTGACACTCTACAAGACACCATTATTTTGGGGACAGTAAAGAAAGTAGTGACATGCAGAAGACAGTGGTTTTAAATATATTTTTGAAAGTTGTAAGTTTTAATAATCCATGCTGAAAGACTCACAACCATAGCTTGGCAAAACACTTGTTTTTAAACTTGTTTTTGAAACTGAAACAAGCTGGAGAGCATCAGCAAGAGCAGCACATTGTGGGTGAGAGCTTACAGCTGCAAGAACTGATGAACACCAAGGGAAACAAAAAGGCAGAGAGGCCAGAATGGCTTAGAGCAGTCATCTTTCAGCAGGTACAGTGAAAATGCAAGAGGATATGCATGGGCTTCATGAAGTGTACAGGCTATGTATTACAGAATATTTAGATTAGATATTAGGAAGAAATTCTTTGCTGTGAGCGTGGTGAGACACTGGAAAAAGGTTGCCCAGAGAAGCTGTGGATGCCCCACATCCCTGGAGGGGTTCAAGGCCAGGCTGGATCGGGCTTTGGGCAACCTGGCCTGGTGGGAGGTGTCCCTGCCCATGGCAGGGGTGTTGGAACTTGATGATCTTTAAGATCCCTCCCAACCCAAACCACTCTATGATTCTATTTATTTTGAGCAAAGGTGAGCAGCATTCCAACTGGCCTCTGATGCAGCCACGCTGCTAATATCTCTGTGAAGCTCTGGTAGCCACACTTGCTGAGGAGTAACCTACCCTATGATTAAGAGCAACAGAGACTGTCTCTGTATGTTTGTTTCCTTACTGTTGACACAATTACTTCCATTTAAAATCACTGAAAGCAAGTGAGCCTGTCTACTCACTGCTCCTGCTGCCCAAGCAGGAGCAATTTGGCTTTGAAGGAGGTTGTTGGCAGAGGTTGTGTATGGTCACAGCCATGTCTCTGGGTGCTGCTGAAGAGGAAAGTTCCCTCTCCCACGTACTGAATTTCAGCCTGCAGCAGGGCTGCTGAACTCAAGGACAAATTCATAATCTGTAATTGTAGCTGCCAAGAGGAGTCCAGTTTGAGGGGACTTCAGATCTCTAAGGAAGAAATGAAATGGAAATGGCAAAGGTCTGCAATTATCTTTGAGAAAGCAAGCTGTATATACAGTTTCTCTGTTTCCTGAAATCTTCCCTATGCTTCACATCTACCCAATCCATGAACTGGCAAATTTAAGTGTCATCTGGCCAAGCAGGCAGCCATTCTGCATGACTCCTCAAGAGAAAACAGCTTTAAAGAGTTGAGGATTTACTGCCAAGTTGTTAATTCTTCCCTGCCTTTTATTAATGGAGTTTTTTTAATCACAGAAACCTACTGGTTTGCACAGTGAAGCCAGTGTCTTCTGCATTGTGGGCAAAGTAATCTGCACCAGTGCTTCTTGAAATATCTTCTTTCGGATAGTGCTGCTGTCATAATCATATTGCTGTCAAAACAAAGAAAAAGAGAAATGAGCCTAAATGTGTTTGGGGTTATTAATCACTCATAGGAGGAACTTGTTCTTATTAACCTGTGATGGGTTAATTAACAGGTGACAGGTGAATCCCAAAGGATATCACATCATGGGCACACCCAGGGGTTTGAATTCCCATGCAGGTTATTTCAGTTTTTACTAAAAAAATCCCTAAAATCTGGTTTTATGTGATCTCTTTCCCTTCATTTTTTTCCGCCTAGGCAAGAAACAACCCCTGATTGCTCTCTCCATGCACTGCCTCTTTGGAGAGTAACAAATTCTAAGGGGGAATTAATTATAAAGCTAATAAAAAATTATTTACCCAGATCCACAGCATCATCTCCAGCTGATTTAAGTGCAGTTAAAAGAACTACACATAAGGACTTTTACAAGTCTGCCCAGAAATGGGTTTTACTCCCAAAATGAGCAGCTTTGTTAAGTGCCACCAAATCAGAATTTCCAGCTGGATGGTAAGAGGTATCTTCTTTCAAATACTGAGATAAATTCACATAAAATATGTTTTCAGTTTCCAAAAAGTCAGAACCCAAGATCTTCCTGTGCAATTGCTGCAACATTTACCTTCAGTACTCTCAGCTTGACTTTCTCAATGCTTGTCGCAACTTTCGCGGAGTCTGCCTGGCGACTTGGAGAGAACAGCTGCTCAAAAGTATAAACTGCATTTTCCATCAGCTAAAAATAACAAAAATCCTGTTAAAGACCGGTAACGTAAAATTCCAACAGGTGTAAAAAATCACGATAACCATTAACTTAAATTGTATTTTTGAGAAGGTGAAGTGGAGAAAGAATAACGGGCCTAAAATCAATAAATATTTCAATTACTTTAAATGATTGTGGAAGCAGAAGAAAAACCTTGTTTAGTTTAGATTACAACACTTTGTTTTGGAATGAGAAACCAAAAAGAAGATTACCTAATGCAAGAGAATAAGAAAATGAAACTGCCTAAACTTGTATCTTGAGTTTACAGGCAGGTCAATACTAGGAAGTCTGCGAATGTAACTGAACAAACAGGTTATTAGCAAACTTACTCAGAGTAGATTAATTTATGTTGTCCAAAATCTTTCTGCTCAGAATCTTACTTCTCTGAAGGTTAACATGCACAGAAATGTTGCAATAAATAAAGAAAAGTAAGCCTTGGTATCATTATTATGCTATCATGGCTTTCTTGTATAGATTTAATGTCATGTCAGCATCCAAACCGACAGTGAAAAAGACAAGAAGTAGAATCGATGATCTATATATAAAGGCCATACACAAAACTCATTATCCCTAATAAGAAGACCCCCATTGAGTCCTACCAGATTCTAATGGTCTTAATCATTAATACTGCAGATAATTGTTTAAAAGTAATGAATCAGTAGCTTTCCTTATAATACCACTAATTATCAGTAAAAACTGCATAGCATGCAATAATTTCTCACAGCTTTATGTTAGGCTGGCATTTGCCATTTTTCTCGGTTATCCAGAGATTCATTAATTAAAGTCCCTACTCTGAAAAGATATTTCAGCAAAGCAGTTCTGCAGACAGTTATTATGTCTCTTTATGAGGTTTTACCTTTTTTACCTGTTTCCATTCAAATTTTACTATATTCTTATTGGAGAAGTACAGGGACATCCACAGGGAGGCTGCCCATACTGCCAGGTCTTCCTTTGCATCACATGGGACTATCCCAGATGATATACATAGACAGCCACATACTATAAAGGTGTCTCTGTTGTTTGTAAATTAATTTGTTCATACTTATGGCTAAGACATGTTTTTCATTCCTCCTCGGCTGGTTATACTTTCATGAATGAAAATATGCAGTGACAATCCTCAGATTTGTCACGCAGATCCTCCTGGAAACTCTGCTAATGCACATGGAAAATAAGGAGGTCATTGATGACAGCCAGCATGGATTCATTAAGGGCAAATCGCGCCTGACTAATTTGATGGCCTTCTATGACAGGGTACAGTGTTGGTGGATAAGAGAAGACCGACTGATGTCATCTACCTGGACTTGTGCAAAGCATCTGACACTGTCCCACATGACATCCTGGTCTCTAAATTGGAGAGACGTGGATTTGATGGATGGACCACTTGGTGGTTAAGGAACTGGCTGGATGGCTGCACTCAAAGAGTTGGGCTTGGTGTTCAAGCGGCAACCAGTGAAGAGTGGTGTTCCTCAGGGGTCAATACAGGGACTGGTGCTGTTCAACGTCTTTGTTGGAGAAATGGACAGTGGAATTGAGTGCAGCCCCACCAAGTCTGCTGATAACACGAAGCTGTGTGGCATGGAGGGAAGGGATCTGGTCCAGAGGAACCTGGACAGGCTGGAGAGGTGAGCCCATGCGAACCTCATAAGTTCAACCAGGCCAAGTGCAAGGTCCTGCAGGTGGGTGCAGCAATCCCAAACACAAACACAGGCTGGGCAGAGAATGAACTGAGAGCAGCCCTGAGGAGAAGGACTTGGGGGTGTTGGTGGATGAGAAACTCAACATGAGCTGGCAGTATGTGCTGGCAGCCCAGAAAGCCAACCCCATCCTGGGCCACATCAAAACAAGCATGGCCAGCAGGGTAAGGTAAATGCCCCTCTACTTTGCTCTTGTGAGACTCCCACCTGGAGTCCTGGAGTACTGTGTCCAGCTCTGGAACCCCCAACATAAGAACATGGGCCTGTTGGAGCAAGTCCAGAGGAGAGCCACAAAGATGATCAGAGGGGCTGGAGCCCCTCTCCTATGAAGACAGGCTGAGAGACTTGGGGTTGTTCAGTCTGGAGAAGCGAAGGCTCTGGGGAGACCTTATAGTGCCTGAAGAGTGCCTACAGGAGAGATGGGGAGGGACTCTTCATGACAGTGTACTGATAGGATGCGAGGTAACAGTTTTAAACTGAAAGAGGGGAGATTCAGATTAGATATTAGGAAGAAATTCTTTACTGTGAGGGTGATGAGACACTGGCACTGGTTGCCCAGAGAAGCTGGGGTTCCCCCTTCCCTGGAAGCGTACAAGACCAGGTTGGATGGGGTTTTGACCAACATGGTGTAGTGGGATCTCAAGCCACTGCAGGGGGCTTGAGATGATCTTAACGTCTCTTCCAACTCCAACCATTCTATGACTTGGCAGATAATGTAGGATTGGACTACACAGACTGTATTTATAAATGAAAATGGAGAAGACAGAGGTTTACTTAATTTATGTATGCATCCAAAGCCTGTAAAGGCTCATGCACTGCAAGACCTTGGATACAAGAAAAAGAAATGATCAATGTAGAGTTAAGTCTGAGGTTAATTTAAAAAAGAACTCATTATTCACTTCAATTTTTATTTGAAGCAACTTATAAATCAGTGTAGTTCTGGTGAAGTCACTAAAACTGTTTATGCCTGTTGAGCACTGTGCTCCCATATTTCCTAACATTGGCCACTAGAGGATGCCAAACCAAGGAATCGTGCTCCAGCCTACACGCCATTTAGACTTAAGCCAAATGCTTCTTTTACATTAAGACTATGTAAGCATAGACATGTAGGAACTTAGTCGTTAATAAAATAAATGTCCATGGCTATGAAGTGAAACTACTAAGTATTTTTATGAGAAAAATACCAGCCTTTTAAAAAGAGAAAAGCAATAAAACAGCATTTTTAGATACCAGACTTTTAAAGAGAGAAAGGCAATAACAGCATTTTTAGAACAACTAGCGCTTAAATGTAATTTATTTATGGAAATTTTGACTCATCGTCTCTTCAGAAAAAAAAGTCCACTTGGTTTGCATAAGATATATTTTCTGTCTAATTCTTTGACTTGACCAATAGTCTTCACTTATTGAAAGACATTTCATTTGGCAGCATTTTGGAATGGTTACTCCTGAAAGACCCAAACAGGAAATCAGAATTTTATTTCTGATAATTCTTTGACTGCTGATCATGGCTGTACTTAGAAGAGCTGCTTTTAGGAAAACCCTGTCCCAGCACTGTGCTAGAGACTCAGTTTCCATATTCATAATTCCCACTCCACAGAACTGGAACAGCTCCATTTCACAAGATTACCAACTAGATTATTTAGTTTCTAAACTACGGATTAAAATCACAGCATTCAACATAGAGCCACAAGGCCAAATCTGCCTGGGATCTGGCAAACAAAGTAAGTCTACTGGCCAGCTCCTAATAGATTTCTGGCCAGGCATCCAGAAGAAATTAAAGCAAAGCAAAATTATAGCTTATACCAATACGTACTAGAGGGGAAAAAGAGGTAGAGTCCATTTTTCATCTGAAATGATGTAGTCACTTCAATCATTCTCATGACAAGCGAAGCTAGTTAAAGCACCTACACGCAACTACATCTTGAGACATCATCTATGTCCAAGTAATTGCTGGTTTCTAACATTAATTGCTTTATTTTATATTCATGAGAAAATAAACTATCAAGGAGGAGACATTATATTTTGGTAAAATATATTTAAGACCATTCCTGAAAAATCAACCCTTGAGTATGGAAATCAACTAGATTTTATTTGGTTACAAGCACAATTTTCTTGAGTGTTGAGACTCAAGTTCAAGGGAAGAGAAGATCCATCCAAAATTTTTGTGACTTGCCAAAAGACTCACAAACATCTAACCTCACAAATATAAATGTCAAACAGCTTCTAGCTGTGTTTTTCTTAGGTTTCATTATCTCTAATTTGATTGAGAGATATTCTGGGAGTTTTGTGCAGGTTTTTATCAAGATTACTTTAAAGCAGATTAGATGGACAAACCTAACCTGTTCTCCCAGAAGAAAAAAAAACGGGTCTTACAGTACCTCTTGCATAAAGTTCTGTGTCCTCTGAATCACAAAATCAATGTGATAGATCTTGAAACGGCTCTTGAGGTCTTGAAGGAGCTCCTGGAGGAGGTTCACTTTCAGATAGCAGGGCTCCATTTTCACAGAGTCAAATGGTAGTTTCGTAAGCTGATCCACATTCTGCATTCCAGTAGAGGAAGAACAAGTTTGGAGAGAAAGCAACCAGAGGTGAATTTTTAATAGAGAATGTAACAGTGGCCCTAAAGCAAATTCTGTTATCTACACTCTAGTTGTGCAAATACTACTAGACTCTAAATGACAAAATCAAGCACTAACATAATACCACCTGGGAAAGCAAATGCTGCTTGTCCTTGTGCTAATGTAAAAGGCTGCAGTTACATTTTTGTCTTACCTCCTTTAGCTTCGTGATATCATTTGTATTCTGGAAATCCTGGATGATTTCATTGACTTCTTTATCAAAAAGTGAGCGGACTTCAGTGAATCCAGAACTCACTGGACCCATGAGCTCCTCCAATATGGATGCGAGAAACGGCTGGATAAGTTCTGTGCAGCACTTCTGGGCAGGCTCAGAAACAATAGCTGGAGTGCCAGAAAATACAATGGTTGCATTTAGGCTACTAGGAGATACAGTGAAAGAAGTAATCTGATCTACTTTACAATGAACTAAATGCCTCTGTGTTTTTCCCTGCAGTCACACCTCTGCAAAGATGATGAGGGTGATGAGAGTGATGAGAGTATATAGTTTTATGAGTGACATTGAAACATCTTTTCCCATGCCCCACCTCACCAAACTCTAGCAGCTTGGGGGCACTGTGAGAGCAGAGGAAAGGGCAGCTGTCAGCATTCATACACGCCAGGAGGCTTATACTGAGTGTGTCCACAGTGATTCTATAAGGAGTTCCCCAAACTTGGTACTTTACAGTTCACTGACAGCATCGTAGTCTATTATGTGAGAATATCATCAGAACATTCTGAGTTTTATCAAAACAGCTCCTAAGTTATTAGCTATTTATTTATTTGCTAGTTTAAGCAACATCGACTAATGTTTTGCTTGCTTTTCACACTCATTTTTATATTCATGGCAAAATTATCATTATTTCATGTTAGTTTAAACCGATTGAAGAAGCCCTCTTGTTTAAGTATTCTTTGATAGCCTATGAATTTGTCATAACCAGGACCCAGTTCTGTGGAGCATTCCTAGACATCAGGTGAAAATCACTACACTTAGAATAATGCTCATGTAACCTTTCTCTTCATTACATAAGGCTGTACATAAGGCTGTCCAAGTGAAAGCAGAATGAGCTTCAGGATACTCAAAACCCGCCAGCTCTAGATCCAGCTTGAGAAGACCTGGTGTTCTCACAGACACAACAGCCACAGGTATCAGATCCCACCAAAGGTAGCAGAGGCTCAAAGCATTTTTTTTCTGAAAATCAGTGTCTCCAGTTGGATTTTTCAAAACACATGAGAATTTCAAAACGATGACATCTGGTAATTTGAGCAACACAATGGGAAACATTAAAAAAATTGTTCCACAACACAACTGTTACTCCACTAACCTTTGATTTTTCCAGCTAAGAAGTTTTTGGAGTTCAGAATCTGATCCATGTCTGAGCGAATGGTTCCTTCAAGAGTTTTTGCAAAATCTCTGCATTCTTCTTTCAAGGTACTTAATCCTTCTGACACCTGCTGCTGGACTAAGCCATAAGTTTCTTCTACAATCTAAACCCAAATGAAATTAAGAAGCATAGATTAGAATCAGCACACACAGACAACTGCTGTGAGAAATAACTACTCTGCAAGTATCAGTACTTACACCAAACCAGGCCCGCTTCCTATCATTCCTCTTTCCTTTCATTTTAGGCAGGATCATTGTCTGAAGGTTAGGCAGGAGTTCCTCCATCACAAGGTTGCTCAGGATCTATATGGTCAGAAGATTAAAATGACATGTTCACATGGTATTCTTCATCTGAAAACCTGCATCACAGAATGACATGCAAACACGGGCAACCTCAAATATACAATGCCTTAGCTATCCCAGGTTGCCAGGAGGACTGGATTTAAAATATTGGGTATGCCTGAGGGAAGCTCCATGCATTTCATCTGAAGCATTTCTCACTAAAAGACTTTGAGAGACCGTGCAATAATTGACTAAAAATGAAATACGATGCCCTTTAAAATTTACTGCATGCTATTATGAAATTGCCATGTGCAAATCAATTAAGCTAAAATGACTGATACAACTGAGCAAGTAGATCAAGAATATTTGAAAAGTTGGTTTGCTGACTGCTTCTTCCCCAAACTGACCTTGTTCTGGGACACTTACACTCTCCCAGAGGAGGGACCACCAAGAAAAAATTGTGGTAGAGTCATCAAACAAAGGATGGTTCTAATAGGAAGATAATTGGCCTGTACTGATGTAGATCCCTGAGCACCAACTTCACAATTAGAACAAGAAAAGAAGGGGATCTCAGGAAAACCAGGATATAGGAGAGAAATAGAATCCAGAAATATGGGTAGTCTGTGAATCAAATTATTAGACTCTGATTACTTTTTCAACAATGTGTAGCATGATCCAAAAGATTCATTAGCTGCAGCCTAATCCTGAGGTAAAAGGGGGAAAATAAATAGCTGGTGGAGTTTGTGAAAAACTTTTCAAGCCATTTCTTTTGCCACTGAAGGACAACTACACTGGTCTAAAATCAGTAATTTTCCCAATGAAGTAAAACTTTCACAATGGAGAATTCATAAACTTTAAAGTCTCCTCCCAACATCTTCAGATTCTTGAACAAAAAACATAAAATATATAACATAAGAAGATATTCTGTGATAAAGGTGCACCACAGCAGAAAGTCAGGGGCAAGAAAAGTGCTAAAAAGACTTCTACACATCAAGTGGTGATGACAGAATGTAGGAAAACTTAGGAAAAGGTATCATTGCCCTATTTTTGGTTATTTCTGTAAGTAAATTGTTGGTCTATCATTGCTGTATTTTTCTAAATTGACACTGAGTACTTTTCTCTCTCAAGAACATTTTTGCTCTGAAACAGGGTTCAGTGGTTGTAAAAGAGATGCATCACCCTCTGTGATCCCAGCATCTAACTGGCAATTCGGTCTCGCAAATGGCTCCAATTAGAAAGAAAAGACATTGGGCTAGGAATACAGATGATACCAATTTGGGGGAGTGGTCAATACGCTGGCAAGCAAGGCTGCTATTCAGAGGGACCTAGATGGGCTGAAGAAATGGGTGGACAAAAACCTCATAGAGTTCAGCAAATGCAAATGCAGTCCAACATCTGGAATAGAACAATCCCGTACACCAGTATAGGCTGGCAACAACTGGCTGTAAAGCATCCTGGTGGTCAAGAAATTCAACATCAGCCTACAGGGTCCCCTCACAGCAAAAGGGCAATATCAGGTTGAAGAGGAGAACATTCACCTCTGTGCAGCAATTGTCAGACTGGGATGGCGTCCAGTTTGGAGTTCCCCAGTACAAGACAGATCTTGACACACTGGAGTGAGTCCAGCAGAGGCCACCACGATTATCAAGGGATGGAGCACATGACACGTGAGGAGAAGCTAAGGGAACTGGGTTTGCTCAGCTTTAAGAAGAAAAGGCTCAGGGGAGACCTTATGGCTGTCTACAGCTCCATAATGGAGGATGTTGGGCAGACAGCCAGACTTTTCTTGGAAAGGCACAGGGAAAGGGAGAAGGTGACGGTTACAAGAGAAATAGCAATCAGGTATTAAGAAATATTTCTCACCATGGAGGCAGTCATGGGAACAAGTCACACAATCTCCAACCTTCAGAACTCAACTTCAATCTTCAGAACTCAACTGCACAAATCCCCTAAAGTTGGCTTTGCTTTGAACGGGGGACTGGACCAGATAACCTCCAGAGATCCCTTTTTAATTAAACTGTTTTCTGGTTTTGTGGTAGCCTACCTAGCTTTCTACAGAAGAAGATCAAAGTCTGGCTTCAACACAGCATGAATGAAACAATGTGAGACAGATTCCTGGTTTCATTTCAGCACCCATTTCAGAAGTTTTCTTCAGAATTACCAACTCAGGCTTTGCCTAGATAAGAATCACAACTTCATCGTTGCCCATCCCACTCACATGCACCAAACTGCCAATAAATACAGAGTTACAGACACACATCTGATTTTGAGAGTTTAAGCTTTCCTTTCCATTTATGTATTTATTTATGGTCCAACCATCAACCTAACTGATAAAAAGTCATCACTAATCCATGTCACTAAATATCCGTCCCGACTGCACAGCACACATGAGGTTGTCCACAACCTCCTGAGAGCTTTGAAGTGCAGTGGATATCCTGCAAATCAGAGAGACATAGTAACCCTATAAAAAGCTGGCAAAATGCATCTTAAGGTTCTATACATTTCTCATTTACTCTGGGTAAAGGATTACTGCTTTGCTCAACAGTTTCAGTGAAGCCTCATAGACAAAGTACGTAGTCCTCCTTCCTCTCCAGTGGGACTTGAACAGCTCTTTCCCTTGCCCAGCATGGTCCTCATCCTAGGACTTCTGCCCTGATGCACCCAGCTGCTGGCTGAGCCAATGCAGAGCACAGAAACACCGCTCAACTTTATGTTTTCATCATGCCAGTGCTTTTTCATTCATGCCATTTCATTCGTGCCAGTGCTCCCTGACTCTCAACCTCACGTATTACAGCTGCCCGAGCGGGTTTTAGGCCCGAAACAACACCACAATAGGGAAATGGCAGGAATTTACACAGCACAAAAAAAGCAAGCAAGGGGTCTGACTGCATGCCACGTAGTGTAAAACTGAGCACCTCTGGGGCATAAGACAGCCCTTACAGAAATATAACACACAATACCTTACTTACTAATACATCTGCAATATATAATATTTATATATACATATATATTTTTCGTTGTTGCATATAACTTAAGTTCTTATGGATTATGCCACACCACCACTCAAATTCAGCTATGCTGACTCAAATACCTGTCAAAACCAATGGACTAATTCAGGTCCTAAACTAATGACTCACTTAAAAATATCTCAAAAATAACCCAAACTGGAGCACCACAGACCAAATAATAAATGTGACAATGGATCAAATAAACTCTGAAGAATCCAAACTCTCAGGAAATATTTTTAGGAATGATGGGTTGGCGTTATATTTCTGTACTACAAGGTGCACTGTAGGGGCTTGGGGGTTTTTAATCCTTATTTAGCTATCCTTGATTTACCAGTATATTATTTCTACATTCATGTAGTGCTGATCAATGGAGTTACACTAGTTTAACATTGGTGTGCCATAGCGCTCTCACTATGAGGCTGTACTGTTGCTTCTAACAAGCATTGTCAAAAATTTCCTGGTTTTAACCCTGTAATTTCAGCACTAACTTCAAAAATACCATCTACAGTGTTAGTAATGAAACACTGAAAATGAAAAAGAACAAGAACAAAAACAGGAAAAGGAACTTTCATGACACAAAATAAAATTAATAGTTCTTTAGCCAAGTGACCAGGTACTTACTAACATTATATCCATCTTGCAGTTCGGAGGCAGAACTGCATGAGCTAATGTTGCAGAGATTCTGGCATTATAAATGAATGTCAGGGAATATATTTATTGGCATTCTGCAGAGATTTTTAGAGCAACAAATTGGAGCTTGTTTGTTCCAAACTATTCACTTAGCTTGGATATTTGCCTAAAATAATTATTATATTTGGTCAAGGCAGGCATGAGAACACACTATACATACAGAATGAATTATTACTAAGAAGATAATAGTGTAACTAGTCTGGATGACTTCTGATTACAGTTCTCTTGAGGTATATGGGTTATGACTTAGTAGTTGGCAAGCAACAGGAAAAATAAAACATAAAAATGAAACTAGTGCTATAATAGTTCCATAACTTGAGGGAGGATGGGAGAAGAGAAAAACTCTCACGCCATCCACTGGAAGGATGAAACTCCTTATATTAAAGAATTTGTTATCAGATGTTAGCAGGAAACCTCAGTCCCTGATATGACGGCACTGGGAAAGACACCTTCCATAGATTCTTCTACAGTTTACACATTTTAAAGTAGATTTCTCCCAAAAGAATAAACTGGTTTCTTAAGACAAAATCCTGGATTGTGAACTCTCCATCAGGCTTTTTTCCATTTTCCCAAAGGAAAGCCAGATTTCATCAAGGAAAACACCCAGCAGCTGGTACTAAAGTAAATATTTGCTGCTGAGCGTTCAGTGCTTTAGAAAATCAGGGCCCAAGTAATGTCTCAACTGCACTAAAACACACCTGGAGTGATGCCAAAGGGAATTACTTCAGTGACCTTCAGTGCTTCGAAGCTGCTCACTCAAATGCCCAAATACAGACCCAGACCCCAAGCTTAGTGTCTCATCTCTGAAGAATTGAAGTTCACAGATTTTTGGTGTTTTGTGACTGCTATTACGTAAGACTCTGTTTCAGAAGTTTGGTACAATAAGTAGGTCTACTAGTTTATCTGCTCAGGACTAAAAGCTTCATTTCCAAAGAATGGGGAAAGGCAAAATTAAGAGATTCTTTAAAATTTATGTTACGCGGCTACTGATCTCCTACAATGGCATCTAGAGGCATTGCAGGATGAGTAACAGGAAATTGTTGTGTTAAGTAACAAAGGTAATAGCAGCACAAGAAAAAATATCTCTTACCTGCAAAATAGCTGTCATGAAAGATAGGAAAACCAAGCACAATCCAAACAGCTAACAGTGAGTGTCTGCTGCATACAAACTGTGGGTTCTGAGTTTGCTGTGAGTTGTTTTTGGTCTCACTGATTTACCAAAACTATAAACAGCAGCAAATGTGGTAGTGGGATGTTAGCAAGTGCCTTGCTTTAGACACAGCATTTATTCAACAATTGACACCGTTGCATAATAGTAGATGTTTCAGCCTTTCGTGGAAATGTGTCGACCCCTACATTCCAGCACAACATAACAACTTTAGTTTACAGTACATCTTCTTTCACTATTCAGTAAAAAACTCAAAATTGGCTTTATTAAGAAGAAATATCACTTAGGTATCAGTAAGAATATCTTGATATCTTGGGTATTTCTGCCTACTGGATTTTCTTTTTTAAAATGCCATTTTTTTCCCAAGCGGCTTTACAACCTTCACTATCCTTAGAGCTGCCATATCCAAAGCCAAAAAAATAAAACTACGGAGATATTTTTTTACCTCTTTTTCGTTGCCAGTTATCATTTCCCACGTCCCATAGTGGCCTTTCTCCTGCCGGAAAAACTGAATGGCTTCTAAGAATGCCTCCACTTCATAAGTGGTCTGCTTGAGAAAATCTAAGGGAAAAAAAAGTAACACAAAAGACTTAACCCATAAATAACCTTTAAAAAAATAACTGTCCTTTTGGGATACATTTTCCTGTTCCATGTGCATCCAGCAGTAACATTTTAAAGCCATTTACTAAAGCTGAACCTGAAGACCTTGAGCTTTCATTAAGATTTAGAAGCATAATGTTAACTATCACATTGCACTATGATATGAACTATCCAAGCCATCCCATCTAAGCTGAGAAGTTAAACCAACACCAGCAAGTGTTAATATGGAGCACACGATAAGTAAGGCAGCAGGTCTGTGGTAGGCTTTGCCAAGGCACTCATTAACATATGAAAGCTCATCCCTTGCCTTTATACCTATAAGCAATGTAAGATGGTACATAGGAAGACTTTGATAACACATGCCAAGATTAGGGAGGTTATACCTCTTGCATTTAAGATAAGATTAATTATTTAAGATACTGATAGTTAGCTGACTGCAGCATGCTGTACACCCTTGATAAATTGCTGAACTTTGAGTTAATGTTCAATATTCTTTCCTTTGTTTTATTAAGGAATTGATGATCAACATGATTTTTCAGGGACATACAGTAAATCAGACCTGGACAAAGTAAGCACCATGGTCACACCAATTAAGCACAAAAAATTCTGACAAAATTGTGCTGCTTTCCCCAAATATTTCAGGAACATTTAACCACAGCTCCAGGGTACCTGGTTATTGACCCCAGCTACTACTGCTAGATGGTAACTCTTCCCAAGAACAGCACAGTAGCCTGGTGACACCATTGTACAAAAAAGATCACAGCACAGAGAAACACAACAAGTGGCTGAGTTATTTTGCTCTAACAAACTCTGGATAACGAGTCATGCAACAGATTTACATCTCAGGCAACTCTTTCTTTCCAAACTGCTAAAGGCTTTCAAGATAGTTGCAGCTCACAGTCTTCTTCACACGACAATGCAGAAAACCACAGCTAATTAATATTGCAACAGCAATCACATGGCAGAACTAGTTTGTCATGATTTGGTGAGAAACAGTCCCTCTGCCTCAAAACGTGGAAAAGCACCCTAGAGCAATTAGGCTGCTTGACAAACCTGAGTAAGAATTTTGGGCTGAAAACCCAGTGCTGAAATACTTCAGGAATTTAAGTGCTGTGTCTTTCCTATGAAACAGAGCTTCAGGATTATTGTCAGGATTATTATCTTATGGGAAAAACATAGCCACGATGGTTTATTGTCCCCTCTTCAAGGCTATTTACTTGCAGCCTTGATCAGCTGAAGTCCTGTTGTGCACACGTTAGGAAGAAAGGAGGGAGGAAGAAGAATGATGATTCTCTCAAAGGTAAGCATGCTGCTTTAAAAGATACTGGTATGAATAAACAATGGTTATGTGAAGCATAAGAGAGTAAATTCTCAAGCCCTGTCTATCAAGCAAGACAATTCTTTCAACTTGTTCATGAAACTTCTAAGGAGAGAAGCTTTATAGGAGGCTTGCATGCATGCCGAGGGCAATGCAGGGATTATACAAATTATGGGAAACACGAAGGACTAGCAGTGCAGTAAGGCCTCAAATGTCTCCTTCATATGCTTTACACTAAAAGGAAAGCTACTGAAACTTCCAAATAATTTCATCAAGGCTTCACCCTGGCTACTGTATAGATTTCATCTACATGCAGGCAATGAGGTTTCAGGCAATGCTAAGAGCCCAAATGTCAGAACTTGCCCTTTCAGAATCTCCCATGGGCATAATAATTACTTCAAGAAGGTATGTTATACTTACTGAGGTGCAGGAAACACACTCTCAGTGCCACTCTATAGATACCAACCCTGTGCTGCAGATATTTGGAAGTCCAGAAAGATCACGGAATTTTTTCAACTCACAATGATGATCAAACATCAGAAAACCAGCCATGTAAAACCCCAACCATTCCTTCACTGGTTCCTCCTGGATTTATAGCATTTTTAATAGCAAGTTGTAACAGGATGCTAAAATACCAGTAAAAGAGTTCTAAGTCAGGCTGTTCACTGCCAAGAGAACATCCTCTGGTGGCAGCTTTAATGAAAGAATGGAGTATTCCACCTGAGAAACTGCTGGATTGTTGCATCTGAAAGCTTTTTTCCTCCCAAAATTAAACTCTGAATATTTTGACAAGAATAGGGCCAGACTTGGCTGGAGGAAGGGAGAACTGCAGCTCCCACAGCCTCTCCGATCATGACTCACATGTTTTCCTTCTTCACAGCTGTGCTCCCTCCTAACCAAAAGGGACAAGAGACTACCCAAAGGGCTGGATCTTGGACCTGCTGAGATGAAGATGTGCCAGTGCTGTCAAGAGTCTCCCTTCTAAGATCATCGTTTTAAACTCCATGCTCAAGGGAGTATTTTCTCTCTGCTCTGGCTGTCCCCAACTCCGTAGAGAAGTAGAAAGAAGGTGCTAAAAATCCAAGAGCGATTAATTTGAATAGTTCATGGGAAAAATATTGAGCTGTACCAAAAAATCCCAATCACGCATTCTTTCCTATGCCAGTAAACATAGGAGAAAAACACAAGTATGGCAGCCTTAACTACAAAACCAGCTCAAAGTAGAAAGGAAGCTTTATCCTTCAAGGCTACTGCAATTGCTTAATTTATGGAATTTTATTCTCACTTTCCATAGTAGGAAAAGATTGCATCAACAATAAGGCACTGAACAATCAGATCCATCCAGCATTGCGCTGTATAGAAGCTGTTGGTGAGACACACAAGACAGAGGCACATTCATGGGATATGGCTCAAGAAAAGGGAATTGTACCCAAGCTGAAAGCTGTGGTGCACATCCTCCAAGATTTCAGTAGGGAAGAGCCAGGGCTTCTGTAAATCTGATCGAGCAGTTTATGAAAAGGCTAGAGGACTGCAGCAGGCTTGGCAGCCAGCTCCATTATGCCACAGCAAAGCAAGGAAAACAATGAATAAGCTGTTGGGGTAGCCCCACTTGCGTGCAAGAGAGAGGATGATGCGTGGGAGATGGAAGCAGACGCTGCAGCTGCAAACAGGGCAGGTGGTAAACCCCAGTGGTATCAGGAACAATTGTTCAACATCAGAAAGGACAACGTGTGCTTCGCTCTCCTGGAAGCCCTTACAGGGGCTTCCCCTTAAACATCTCTGTCTGGCACCTACCATGAGTGAGGCACCTTGTCCCTGCTGTTTGTAGAAAGTGGATGGTGTTAGGGGACCTTGGTGCTGTGGTGGTTTTAGGTCATCCTTATCCAACTCCCATAGAATGCCATAAAGTTTACTGAATGTCCTCCAGCAAAAGGCCAGTGAGGCTTTAGAAGTCCCCAGACTGATGCTATATGCTTAATCCAGGCTGTTCTTCACTTGGAAAATTACCCAACCAGTTTCTCCACCAGCTAATTAATATAACATCAGATTATTTGTGGACAGCAAAATGAAATTCTGTTCTGTTTAATTTTAAAATAAGCAAACCCACCTAGGGACTCTATCTTTACATATCTAAGTGTGGAGCCTAATTTTAATAACAAAATAAGTATAGCTAAACAGAGATTCCTTTTTTAAATACAACAGAATAACTGCTTAAAACTCCTTTTAAAAAGATGGAAGGACATCTGGAAACACCATGACTTCATACATCTCCCCAAATTTGCACGTCTCTCAGAGGCACAGCTGAGCTTGTTCAGTACTGCAGAAAGCTGTCTGTAGGAATGAGCTTCCTTGTAGCGTATAAACAGTTTAAATCTCTCTTAAAAAATAATATCTATATCAAACATTAACTCATCGAAATAATCCACCGAGCACCAGGCTACTTGACACCCACTGAGAGCACTTGCACCTGGTGTAGAAGCTTAAGAGGGTCCCTTTTTGACTTTCAGCTGGATCTGATGTTTTGGCTGCTGGGAGACTTGGAGTCTCCTAATGAGGTGTTCCAGGCTCTGAGCTGTGGCTCCCTCTCTGTCACTTGGCAGATAAATGCTTGGTCCTAAGGGTGAATAATGAGGCAATCTTTAGTCCCCAGTTCCTACGTGCTCTCCCACCCATGGCAAGACAGCTGCACCTTTGTTGGAGGATGGATGTGTTGCTGGCACATTGCTTAAACCCCCCCACCCCCACCCCGGGAAAGGCCATCTGAACAATTTTTTTGACTTGCTAACACTTCTTGTGTGTGCCTAAAGACAGCAGGGGAAATTCATTACCCTGGTGGATTCAGTTTCGTCCATAGCCATAGACCAACCAGTCTTACAGCCATCAAAACACTGAAGAACTTTGTGCAAAACTTCTATAAATAGGCCTCATTATCAGAGAGGGTGAGTGCCAGAGACCTCACTGCCTCTAGCTAAAACAGTGGATTCTCAACAAATCCAGATAAAATAAAATCTGTATTTGAACATTCCAGTTCAAATTTTGTATATGCTGCAGACTGCTGCACTGGGCTCCTGCTGAGCTCTGTGACAGGAAGCTCAAAACCAGCTGATATTTAATCACTTAGATGACAGTTTTTCTTAATTACGATCAAAGGAAGATGCCTCTTGAACATTACATTCCCTAAACTGCCACAATAGCTGTTAAAAAGCGAATATTTCAATATCCAGTTGAAACTCTGCGACTCCCTGAACAATAATTGTCATTAATAAAGCTATTCAAACTCGTTATTGCAGCATGAAAGAGGCTAGAAGACAGATGGTGCATCGTTTCCCCCCTTAAAAAATGCGATGGCGACAAGTCGAGTCTGCATAGAAGTAGCATCACAGCTCATTTCTGTGGCACTCGAGCTACCCCACGGAAAAGCCTGTGTTTGGAAAGAGCAAGGAAATGTTTCTTCAGCTCCTACTGGGACTTCAGTCAGATGTGATAACCAGACAGTGAGAAATTTTCCACCTCCCAGAACCGATGGGGTGGTTTGCTCTCCCGAGACACCAGGGGTTCACAGTTGCTTTCTGCATCTTGGCTAATTCTGCAAACTGGGACTCGCTGATTTTTGGACCCAGCAGCAGCATTACCGCGTTAACTGCTCAGAGAGCCAAGGAACTGCAGTCAGGATGTTTTATGATGTGTAAAAACTGAATATGTCATTCTTCAAAACAAACTGAGTGCCCCTATTGCAATATTGCAATCCAACAAATGTCCTTTTCCCGCATGGGCTTTTCTTACAATATACTTATTACTTTTATGGTTAATAATATTGAAGGGGTATATTGACTGTGGACAAAGTGCTTTACCAAAGCAAGCTAAACCACTGAGAGTAATCTAAGCTTTTTGGCTGACATTTCACAAAAGGCTGAGGCCCAAAGATGTAGATGAACAAGTGCTAAAGCAGAACCCAGAGGTCTGAGCTCACAGAACACAGGTTTTAATTAAAGAAATGCTGATTCTGACATAACGCCCATTATTTGACTACCAAAACTTGTAAGTGATCCACCTCAGCTTCATCTGTTTCCTGCAGCCCTCACATCTACATGTATGTTCCTGAGATGGAAAACTGCCTACAGTTTGATGAAAGATATTGTGAATATTATTTTTCATGCAGTCCTTGAATTCTTCCTGCAGGTAAGTATAACTGATATTAAAGCACTCTGGCATCCAACAATGGCCATATTTATAAGAGATGCTCATGTAAAGGCCCAGAAGTAAGAAGGTAGCTTTACCTGGTTCTTGCTTACCATATTCAATAACTGCAGCTTTGGTTAAATTTCTCTTCCCAACACAAGTCCCTAAAAACTTGATACTTTTTAGTTTTCTCCTACAAGGCAGCAGGGTCCATGAATACCTCCTCAAATCTTAAAAAACCACAGGCCAACTTTAATTACAGAGTGGGGAAGACAGGAAAACAGTCATTGGAAGGAAATGAAGATGACCCAGGAGTCAAGTTTGGTGGCCTTTCACCAATGGGGAGAAAGCTTGTCACTCGCTATCATTTTTGGAATATGATATATTAGTAGAAACCGCATTTAATTTTATGTGATCTTACAATAATATTTCCTTGCTTCATCATCTATCTGGTGGAAAGCTGATTCAGGTGAAGGCAGTGCCAAAACATCCATTTTGTAGCTCCTTTCTGTTGATCATTTTACATAGCTTTTTCCTGGGACAAGAAAAATCTCCGTAGAGATATCAGGGATGGGCTTTCCTTCTTGTGATGCTACCAAGGGATAGTAGGAGGTGATTAAATCTGAAAAATGCTTTTAATTTTAAGTGTTTTCAGTTTTAACAGTCTGAAAAGACAGTGCTTCCACCAATTTCCACTGGACACTGCTACAGAATAGATTTCATACTAAGAAATGCAAATTATGTTTTCCCCAATTTTCTTATTCTTCCAAGTCATCCCTCTCTCTCCTTGGTATTTGTTTCTTTCAAACATATTTAGACTGTTGTTTTTCTCTGCTTTCCATTATACACAGTCTTTAATAGTAAAAAATAAAAATCAGTGTCTAATTGTTTGAGTTTTTTTAATTTAGTGCTTTTAAAACAAAAACTGGTAAAAAAAGAAAATACACAACCCCAAATCAGAGGGAGGCTGCTGAAAGAAAAGGCTGCCATTTTAAAATACTGTGGTGTCTTAACCATCTAAATACATAGGACACATCCATCTCTTGTACTGGTAGTCCAAAGAAAGCACTTGCATGCTGCCAGCCGACAAAGGGTTTGGGATGAAGGCAGCTGGAGAACATCAGGGAATAAGAGACGTTCCTGCAGTTAAAAAACCATTCCGCCAACCTCCCAACACCATAATTAGGGGATGCCTATCAAATAAAAATAAATAAGCACGACAAAGAAAAATCTCCCCTTCGAAGAGCCATCTTTGTAGCACAGGTTTCCTGCAATGGCATTTTTTCTAGCATTTCTGGTAATATCTGCCTGGGATTTATTTGCTGCGGGTAGGGACTGTGGTGATTATTGTCTGTTGCTCATATAGCTTCTGTTTAATGATGAGTAACTTTCTACTGTGGAGTGTATGAGTAATATCATCACACAGAGGACTATGGATATCACAACGAGAACATCTGAGAGAGAGCAAGACCACCCAATCATCACGTTACAATATGGCCAAAAGCAACCACCTGATTTCCCAGCACATTTTAAGAGCTGATGCTTGTAAGATATTACGGAAAGTTAATAAGAAAGGCAATAGCCATTGACTCCAAAAAATTAGGTTCTGAAAATTTCTGTCTCCACAAACAAGCAAATGGTCCCAACCCAAAGGGGATGGCAGGTAAGAAAATGAGAGTGAATCCATCTGTTTGAACCTGGGGAGATGAGGAGAGTTCGGGAACTGGACCTCAGGAAAAGATAGTTTGCACAGGGCTTGTAACACAGCTACAGCACCTCTGGAAATGATCCTCTGAATAAAAGGACACAGTGTTTACTTTTACTAAAGGGACTCCTGGAATATTATTATCCAAAATGAGAATGAATATACCAATGAAGTGAAGTATAATGCCCTGGGCTTGAGAAGCATCAACCTCACAGCCCTGATATTTTCCTGAGAGCAATGTACTATCATATTATTGACAGATCATGCGGTGTAAAACTGCTAACCACCAACAGAAGCTAGATGAGGTCATTTCCAAACAGGATGCAACCCTGCAATGATACGCTGTATTTATAGCAAATCAAGTTTTACAGCGCAAGTTCCCTCCGAGACCATCAACTCAACATTCAGCAGGTTTAACTATTTGCTTTGCAGCATGCAAGGCCTGTATTAAAGCTGTTCAAAGCTGCATGAGACAGATTACAAAGTACCTCCCTCTGCTGGAACCAGCAGCTTCATCTTTCATAGTCTAGAACATGAGTGCACTGTATAAAGAAACGCAATATCGCTCATCTTCAACAATCTCTGAGCTTTTTCCAAATTGCATATCCTGGTGCAGGTGAGAATTCTTCTGCCACTGAGCTTTGAAGCTGGAACTCAAATAGAGCCTTGCACCTACACAACTGAGTTATCTTCACAGCTCCTAAAACAGGCTTGGGCTTGGGTGGTGGGCCCAAGGCAGTGGCTCTTCTGCACCATCCCACGCTTGGTAATATATAAGAAAAGGAGAACCAGCCCCAGGTGTGAAGGTGCCAGAGGTAGGAAGAAAATAATTACCATTAGGATTTTTGCTCATTAATCATCTTGGTGTTTCAGAATGAATATATCTCCTACAGCCTGAAAATCCTAACTACTGTATAGGCAAGCAGGCTTACTGGAAAAGCAAAATCCACATTGAATGAAAGAAATGATGTTGCAGAGCAAACATATCCCAGAAAGAGGAAAATACTTGTACTTTAAGCAACAAATTCCAAATTATACAAAAAAGTCTAAATTGTGTCCTGAGATGTTTCATGGGTTTTATAGCATCCCACAGGCCTCATCGAAGATATTTATAGCAAAATGGTTTTGAATGTTATGACAGAATTAATATTTCTATAGAAGTTTGTATACTAGGTGTGTAAAGTCCATTTGGACCTCAAATATCTGTCTGTTGAAAGACCAGCACCTATGGTCTCATTCACCCATGGGGCATACAGATCAGATCTTATTAACCATAACCTGATTTAATTAATCAAAGTGCAGGAGCTACAGTGAGAGAAGCCAAGAGACAAGTCCCAGGTTTGAATCAGGCAGGCAATGGGCTGAACACTGTCTTTACTCGTACCTTTTCCCATCCTCAAATCATCATGCAAACCCCCAGGAAGGTCTTGTTTTCATCCCAGTAGAGAAGGACATTTCTCTTTGACATCAAAAAAAAAAAGCAATTTACCTTTCCAAAGTCCTATTTGGACTTGTCACAGCTTCTTTGCTCTGCATATGGAGAAATGTATCTTTCAGTTTAAGTATTTAATGCCATCTTCTAAACCTTTGTCGATGCTTCAGTAATTATTTGCTAAGCCTTACATATAACACAGGAAAGCTAGAAATAATTATGAGAAAAACACCTGCCAGCTAAATTTAGAGTTGAAAAAGGAAACGTGGACCCAGCTGATGGCAACCCTAAAAGCCAGAGATAGAAAAATTAAATCTGAAGCCATCTTAGTTGTCCTGACGTAACCAAGCTGTGACAGAATGCCCTGCATGAGTTTAAAACTACCTTTTGTATTTCTCTCTTGCCTAATATATTTCTTTAATGTATTTATTTTTCTTTGTTGTTGTTGTTGTTGTTATCTATGGTGAAATTGGAGATGACAGGATATGGATTTGAAAGTCCTTTAGCTTCCTATATCATGAGGCTGATTATCAAGATAAGGATGAGAAATCAAACCATATGAAAGAAAATAAAATCATGAAATGAAACTTCACATCTCCCAGAATTAGCTAGTTGTATTTTCCTTCTTGTCACACAGACTTCCCTCTGTCACAGCAACAAGTGGCCAGGCTTCTTCACTTTTAACAGCAAATACCAAGTGAAACTTCCTATGGGAAACAAGAAGACCTCCTAAAATAACAAAAAAATGAAGTAAGCATTCAGAAGAAACTTCAGTATGATTTTCAGGACATACCAACATAAAGGATTAAAAACTGGAGAATGAAAAATATTTGAGCACTGTGAATATTTTGAGCATATCCCTCATTATTGCCATTCCAGGACTGATGGCACTTCCCCACTGGGGGTTAGGGG
>BJBW01015943.1:4300-16258 GCA_004320125.1 Scolopax mira
CCCCTTCCCTGGAGACATTCAAGGTGAGGCTGGACGAGGCCTTGGGCAACCTGGTCTAGTTGGGGGTGTCCCTGTGATGGCGGGGGGGTTAGACTAGATGACCTTTGAAGGTCCCTTCCGTCCCAGATGATTCTATGATTCTATGAAGAGAAGGGAGGGAGAGAAGGTCCCTTCACCAAGAAGGCTCTTGGTGGCTTTGTGTTCAGAGGGACACCGTGTCTGCCTGCACGGCTGGCCCAAAGGTGCAAAATACACAGGAATGGGCATAACTCTGGGTCTTGGGTGCTCAGTTTTGCTGGGAGATGATGAGAAACTCTCCTCTGCTGCCTCTTCCCTGTGATGAGTTGCATGGCAGGACTCAGCACGAGCAGAGACGGGCTTAAGAAAGGCAGTAGAAATATTCTTACCTTTCATCTGCACGAAGTCGAGCTGATGGATGGACTGTAGCAGAGGAGCATTGTCAAGGTTCAGGTCGAAGTCCGTGGTCATCCGGGGCGTGAGCGTCCCCTTTCCCCACTGGTCCTCGGTTAAGTGCACTCTCCTGATGAGAGCGTCGGAGATCTGGTGACAAAGAGCAGCCTCAGCTATTGGGGGCCACCAGGGCTGCATGATGTACCTTGTCCCTACCCCGTTCTCCTCCTTCCCCATGCCTCCCAGGCTTCTGTCCCACTTCTGTCCCTGTCTGCCAACAGCTGGGACATCATACGTGGCTTCTAGCATCACCTTTTGCTGCAGGCTCAGATTGGCAGATGGAGCCCAGGAGCTCTGGGGACTATTTTGAAGGCAGGGTCTAGAACCAAAGGGGCTGTTCAGCCTGGAGAAGAGCAGACTGAGAGGGGACCTCATCAATGCTGAGCAATATCTGAAGAGCGGGTGGCAAGAAGATGGGGTCAGACTCTTCTTGGTGATGCCCAGTGAGAGGACAAGGGGCAACGGGCATGAACTGGAACATGGGAAATTCCATCTGAACATCAGGAAAAACTTCTTTCCTGTGAGGGTGGCAGAGGCTGCCCAGAGAGGTGGTGGAGTCTCCTTCTTTGGAGATATTCCAAACCCACCTGGGCATGTTCCTGTGCAACCTGCTCTGGGTGGACCTGCTTTAGCAGGAGATGATCTCCAGAGGTTCCTTCCAACCCTTATCAGTCTGTGATTTTGTGAACGTGGAGGTGATGGGAGGTTGCCCCTTGGATTTTATGAAAAATCTGAGACATCATCCTCCCTCAGCTCTATGGTGTTACCCCAGGACCCTCGGCTGTGTGATGCCTCTCCTGCTTCCCCGGCAGCCCCCCACCAACCTGGAGGAAGCCACTGGGGTCGTTCTCCTTGATGACCTCCAGGCAGTACTCCATCAGGCCCGTGGTCTGGCGTAGCTTGACCGTGCAGTGAGAGATCTGGTCTCGCACCACCTGCAATGGGACAAGGAGAAAGAGCTTTGCTTGGAGCCATGGGGTTTGGGGAGACGGGGAGCAAAGGGGGTTTGGTGCCGGGTGGGGACAGGGACAGGGTGAGGACAACACAAAGGGAGACAAAGCTTCAAGGGAGAAGAAAAAGGCAGAACTGGCCAAGATTCATACGCTGAATTTCAGATCCTTGGGAACCAGGAGAACATCAAGCAGCTTTGCTTAGCTCCAAATTATTAACCCACACAATTATTCAAAGCAGGAGGGCAGTTCCTTGCCCTGTCTTTAATTAAAACAGCTTCCAAACGACAAGCTAATGAACTCCATAGATACAGAGCTGCTGCCGCAGCCTCCGTGGGGCTGCCCCATCCATGCTCAGTGTAGAGCCATTTTGGGAGGCATGGCCATGTCCTCAGCACTGCAGCTGGGGGAGCCCAGCCCCTGTGTGACCACCCTGGGCTGAGGAGCACCTCCTTCTGGGAGCATCTCAATGGTCCAAGGGGTGGGGAGGAGAAATGAAGCACATCAGACCCCTGCAGAGAATGAACCTGGCTTTCCTGGATGGGGGGGGCGGGATGGGGGATGACTCCTGCAGGGCAATCAATCACATCGTGCCTTGCTTGATTATAATTTAATCACCTCTACTTAATCACCTAACAGGAAGAAAAGAATTATCCAGCTTGGGATAATATATAATTTTTTTCTGTGAAACGCTATGAAGCTGGACCCTTGTTTTTTGGGAGGGGCCACTCCTGGGATTTAGCAATCCCAGCCTGATGCTTCCAACCCACCCACGGCACAGGGAGGTGGGATCAAGCCCAGGCACTGGGGAGGGGGCTGCATCCCATGCAAGCCCTCTGCAGGATGGATGAGGCAGCAGAGGGAGCTCCCATATTGTCTTGTGGAGATGCTGGATGGCTCTGAGCTGGGGCTGGCCAGTAGAATGATGGGCACACACTGGTTTTGGCCTCAAACCCTGTCATTAGAGGGAAGACTTCACTCAGGGGCAATTTCTAACTCGAGTGTGCTGGAATGGCTCTGCTGGGATGGAGTGGAGGTCAGAGCTAGTCCTGGAGATCTGGACTCCTACACTGACCTTTTCTGGACAAACCCCTGGACTTCTTTTCTCCTTGGGGATGGTCCCCTTGGGATGGGATCCAGAAGGTGCAGAGGGGGTGCAAAGCCCTGCAGCCCCTGCCATTCATTCAGTCTCTCCTGCCCAGAGAGTGGGTGCTGAGGGGTTGTTCTGCTCTTGCAAGGGGTTGTTGGTCCTCAGCTGAGGATCATGAGTGTGAGATGAGCCCAGCCTGGGGGATCCATCCTTGCTGTTAGAGTGAATTCCAACCGAGCCAGAGCAAGGTTTTACATTCCCTGCCTGCTGCGCTGCAGATGGGCAAGTGGGGAATCCCACCCCCATGGCCCAGAAAAGCAGCCTCCTCCTTTCCTGCGAGACCCCTCCGTGGGGAAATGCCCATGGCCATCAGGAAGACAGCAAAGATGGGATTGGCGAAAACAATCTTCTTATCTTCTTTGCAGCTTAAATCTCTGGCTGGTTTGCCCAGGATAATGAATTTGTGAGCCTCTCCCTGCCCGAGTAGATGCTTTCGAAGTATTACCAGCAGAATTGCCATCTGCTGCCGCTCCGTGGGGACAGGCAGGGTGTCCCTGGAAACCCCCTGGACGTGTTGCTACCTCCCCCAACACCTGCTTGGCCAAGACATGGGGCTACCAGTGAGGCAAGGGGACGTGCCACCACTGCCTCGGTGGCAGCCTGAGACCTGCAGGGCTTCTTGACACTGTCTGGGAGGAGGGAGATGGGACACGGAGATGCTGGTCCCCATTTTGCCCCTCTATTCTGCCCCTTCCAGCTCCAGGCTGATTAATTACCGAGCTTCATGGCAGATTATCCCCACTAATAAAGGTCTGGCTGGGAGTGGAAGTGCTTGCTGCAGGCTGCCACCGAGGCTACAGAAATCTTTATGCAACTGAGATACAAAAAATACCATTTAAACATAATAAAAGGGTGGGTTTTTTTTTTTTTTT
Organism: Scolopax mira; assembly: GCA_004320125.1. NCBI lineage: Eukaryota > Metazoa > Chordata > Aves > Charadriiformes > Scolopacidae > Scolopax > Scolopax mira. Next base: position 7,744 of record BJBW01015943.1, read on the forward strand.
TTCCATAAAGATGGTCAAAGACCAAACTACAGAGGCTGTGGAGCCTCCAGCTCTGGAGATGTTCAAATCCCAACTGGAGGCAGGGTCCAGGTGCTCAGAAACTGGAGCCAAAGCAGTGGTTGTGCCTCTGTCCTTGCCCTTCTGGAACTCTGCGATGCTCTTTGGGGAACTGGTATCTGATCTATTCATCTGGAGAACTAGAGCATGAAACAGCAGTTTAATTGCAGCATCTACACAGCAGGCAAGCTGACAGTGGAAATCCACGTTCCCTTCACCACCACCAAACCGTTTTGGAGGCAAGAAGAGGGATCTTTGGTTGGGACCTAGTGGGGCTTCGTGCCTTTACAGCTTCTGTGCTCCACGAGGGAAATGAGATGCAGACAGGAACAGTGAGACCCCAAGAATTGCCTTGATTAGAGAAATAAAGGGTTTTTAAAATAAGTCATAAGCTTTCCCCCACCTTTGAAGGCACGGTCTAAACTCGGTGGGGCCACTGAAGCCAAAAAGTTTTCCATACGGCCTTAAGCATTCCGTGGTTCTCCTTGGGCATCAGGACTTTCTACTCCTTGAGGTTCCTCAGCTCCCTGTCACCCCAGTACTGAAGAGTATTTCGACGAGGAGAGATGCAAGTGAAATCTGGAAGTAAGTTCCTCAATCCTTTGACTCATGTAATCAAATGTCGGGCTGAGGGGCAACCTCAGGAGGTCTCAAAGGGCTTGGAGGATTCACCAGACCACAGGAAAACCAAGCTGCTGGGAATTCTGCCTGGAGATAGTCAGTTTACAAACCTCTCCTGAACCACAGGGGTATCACACCTCGCTGAGCAGTGGCATCTTCTGGGAAAGGGCTAATGGCTCAGCTGGGGAGGGGATGTGGGCAGCTCCAAACATTTTGTTTGTGGTCGTTTTTATCAAACATCTTTCTTTTTTTCCTTTCCCTTTAGGTGTCAGTGGAGGCAACAGCCAGAACCTGGCTTCTAATTGCAGCCTATAAAAAGGACTTTTGCTGTGCACTCACAGCAGTTCACTACTACCTTAAAATAGCAAATTTATTTCTAGAGCTTTACTTCCCTGCAAGATGACATTCGCTATAATTTACATTTTAATACAGCTCCTAGAAGGCAGTAACATCTGCACTCATCTCTACTTAAACATCTTCCTCACCTTCCTCCTCTTTTAGTACTGGGCTAGATAATCGGTTTTCAAGGCACTCAACCTCACTTGAACCTTGGCTCCTCACGCCCAGAACAAGTCCTGCCATGGATGTCACATAGAGAAGCCTCTATAGAAGAGCAGGTACGGTCACCTGCATGGCCATGGGGACAGCATTACAGGGAGCAAACCCAGATGGAAAAATCCCAGATGGAAAAATCATCAGGATAGATCCTGACGGTTTGATTGGGCTAAATCCCACAACCACGCGTCCTCTGAGCAGAGCATCTCCAGGTGGACGTTTCCATGGTGACTTGCCTCTTTGCTATTGGGAGAGGAGGTTCAGGCTGCAGCTGGGAAAAGGCGAGTTGCTGCATTAACAACCCTGCGTGATGCTGGTGGTGGCACATCCTGGAGGCTCGTCCAGCCTGCTCTGATCAAAGGCTTCTGCTTGGCACCAACAAGTTTGGGAAGGTGCAATATGGAGACCTGGTCTCCAGTGCAGAGCCACTGGAGAACACACCACAGAGAATCATAGAATGGTTTGGGTTGGAAGGGACCTTAAAGATCATCCAGTTCCACCCCCCTGCCCTGGGCAGGGACACCTCCCACCACACCAGGTTGCTCCAAGCCCCCTCCAACCTGCCCTTCAACCCCTCCAGGGATGGGGCAGCCACAGCTTCTCTGGGCAACCTGGGCCAGGCTCTCACCACCCTCACAGTCAAGGATTTCATCCTAATACCTCATCTAAATATTCAGTCTAAACATGGCTGGATGCTATGGAGGACAGACTTGATCCAGCTCTTCAACAGAACAAGCAGAAAACTTGAGGGGCATCAGAAAAACAGAGATGTCCATGCAGCTTGATCACAGCTTTGCAGAGCTCCTTGACCTCAGTGCCCAGCTCCAAGGCTGTGAGACTATTTTGCCCCACAGCAGGGGGAAAATAGTGCAGAATGTGGTGGGATTTGTAAGAGAAAGCAGAACTCTAGTTTCAGCATTTTTGGGAAATAATGCACCTCGTGATGAGCTTGTCTGACCCATGTGTCTGTTGTTTCCATATAGAAATGGTACAGTAGAGGAAGATAAACCTGTGCTTCTGTCCTGTTTCTCATCCTTTCACAGTGACCTAATCCAACAGGGGACACCAAGTTCCCTTGGGCTTCCTGGAAAATCCTGACTGTAACCCCTGAAGAAGGGTCATGGACCAGCATTTCACCTCTGGATATCAAGTGCTATGACAGGAGCCCTTGGTGAGCATTTCCTACATAATTAGCTTCTTGAGAAATGTGACAACTGCTGTTGCAAAGACATCCTATGAACTGAAGGCCAGAAGAAGGACAGAATGGTCCACCACACTGCCGAGAGCTTAAAGCAGGTGCATGTAGAGCTCAGTCTCTGTGTGCTGTGGACTGAGAGATTTCCTCCTGGAACAACACTGCAGGGAATCCTCTATGTCCCCAGCACAAACCAGCCCATGCTGGAGGTCCTCTTCCCTTGGGGAAGACCATACTGATCCTTAGAAAACCAGGGCCAGCAACGAAGAATAGGACACACAAGGAGGTCTGTCCAGGTGTTGGACTGGGTGCCTGGCCCTATTGCTCCTCTAGATGAATCCACATTAAGGGGAGGTTGGGGAAAGGCAGGGATGTGTCTCTTCCAAGCTCCTTTTCCTCCCAAGCTTCCATTTCCTCACAAGCTTCTCCCCACTCTGGAGTAGTGTTGGCCCAGTGGCAAACTTGGATTTGTGCCTGCTTCCATGAAATATGTGTCAAGCCAAAGTAGGTCAGTCCTGAAGCTGAGTTGACCCCAAATGGGAACTTGGGCTCTCTGGTGAAAGGTGCCTGTGGTACCTTGGCAGCCAGCAGGCTCTGTCCCTCCCTGCTCCTCCTCCTCGCTCACACATCGTGCCATGGTGGCCAAGATCCCAGCAGGCAGGAGGGGCAGCCCATGGAGAGATGGGCTGCAGCTCAGGGCTCTGAGGCTCCATGCTGGCTGTTGGAGCAACTGGTTTGGATCTCAAAGGGCTCCTGAGTGGCACAGTGAAGTCCCACTGCTCATTTCCTCTTTGGCTGAGAAGCTGTGGAGACACGGCGGTGGCCAAGTGGACATGGAGGCAAGGCTAGGATGCTCTGGACTGGTCTCCTACAGGAAGGGGTGAAGCTGTCACCACCAAGTCAGCAGCCAGCTGTCTTAATGTGAACGTCAACCAGAAGCAAGCGCCGTGGTCCTGCAGGAGGACCTACCATGGGTCCAAATTCAGCACAAAGTGTATGCCAGGGCATGTGTAGGGCAATGCTGAGCATGCAGATTGATGCTGTGGATGGGGACAGTCTTTCATCCTCCATCCTGTCCTTCCTGACAACCTGGAAGTGCTCCAGAGCCTCGGAGTAAGAGCTGGGGGCTTTGTTATCCAGCCCCCCCAGCCAGCCCAGGCCTCAGGCAGTGGGGGGGACATCCTGTGGGGAGGCAGCTGCTCCAGGGACAATGCTGCTTTCATGTGTCACAGAGTTCCCCTGACCTTCTGAGAGAGGCCAGCCCAGCCTGTGCCCAGCTGGAGCTGCAGGTGCTGCCTTTGTCCAGGGGTTCCTTGGAGGATGATGAACAGGGCAGCCCTTTCCCCTGGGTGACAGAGCACGTGGGGACAGTGGCAGCACTGGGGAAGGGGGTGCAGGGGGACAGGTGGCAGGGCTGGTGGTGAACACTCGCCTCGATGGCTTGGTGCAGCCAAGAGACCCTGTGTGTGCAGAATGAGGACAGCAGGGAGATACCCAACAGACTCTCCTGCATCCCCTGCTCCATCTGCTTGTGAAAAGCAGGCAAGACCCTCTCTGTCCCCGTCCCCAAGCCAGAGGGGAAGGACGTGTGATGACCCAAGCTGCGTGCCAAGGCTGTGTGCCCCAAGCTGATGCTGCTGAAGCCTTGGGAAGCAAATCTCAGCGTGCAGGACTCTTACGGCTACCCGCGTGGGTCTGGGCTTTGTGACTCTCCCCCTGCTCTGTCCAGTTTTGGGCCCCTCACGACAGGAAAGACCTTGAGGGGCTGGATTGGGTCCAGAGAAGGGCAACGGAGCTGGTGAGGGGTCTGGAGCACAATCTTGTGAGTTGAGGCTGAGGGAGCTGGGGGTGTTCAGCCTGGAGAAAAGGAGGCTGAGGGGAGACCTTCTCGTTCTCTCCAACTCCCTGAAAGGAGGGTGTAGCCAGGGGGGTTGGTCTCTTCCCCCAAGGAACAGGTGATGGGACAACAGGAAACAGCCTCAAGTTGCCCCAGGGGAGGTTTAGGATGGATATTAAGGAGAAATTTCTTCACTGAAAGGGTTGTCAAGCCTTGGAAGAGGCTGCCCAGGGCAGTCATGGAGTCACCATCCCTGGAGGGATTTAAAAGCTGGGCAGACGTGGTGCTGAGGGACATGGATTTGTGATGGGCTGTTTCTCCTTTTGAGGGCCAGGCCAGCCTAAGGACAAAGCCCACTGATAACAAGGCTGGGGGGACAGGCGAGACAGGAGGTGCAATTCCTTCCTCCGGCCAAAAAGTGAAAGGCCTCCACGGGTTGTGCTGAGCAGGGAAATTGCTTTATGCTGCTCAGCTTTGTGAGGGTTTAATCAGCCATGCCCTGAAGGGGAAGAGGGAAAGAGAGCCCACCAGGCAGCGTGGGGTCCTCTCTGCACCCAGAAGACAGGCTGGCAGTGTGACATCCCTGTCTGGGGACATGCTTTACGCCAAGCACAGATGCTGGGCTCGGTCTCACAAAGCTGCTCTTGTCCATCTCCCCATGGAAATGTTGACAAGCCCTCCCATACGCATCATCTGCAGGCAGATTGGAGACTGGTGGCTTTCTCCCTCATTTTAAGAAGGTCCAGGAACCCCTTTGGGAGCCGCCTGAGTGGCCCAAAACAAGACGGGGGAGATGCCAGAGAAGAGAGAGAGATGTTTTCAGCCCAAACACTGAAGCTGAAAGAGGGAAGCACAAAATGATGTGCGTTTGAAATGTTGGCCTGAATCAGTGATGGCCAAGGTGCAACTACCTTGTCCAGCAGATACTGGGCACTGCTCCACCTTCCCCAGGTGAAATTTGGCCCTTTGCTTCCCTTCTCAGCCCCAAACCAGCTGAAAAGGCACAGGGTAGTGACAGCAGGAAGGACACAGGGAGCCCGTTTTCACAGCTCTCAGTGCTCACGTCGAGATCTTGACGGTTCTCTTGATGCCAACAATTCACCTCCCAGTGACAGCTGAAGCCACGAGGTGCTCAACAAGCACAGAACACAAAACAGGGCAATTCCTGCTCCGGCCTGATGGCAAAAGTGGCATCTTGTGACACCAAGTGCCCCACAGCTTCAGCTGAAGCCAGTAGAAATTACAGGCACTCAGCATCCTGCAGGATCATGCCAGGAGCTCGGAAGCAACACAAGGCATGAATAAGGTCCTCTTCCAGCCTGTGGATGCTCAGCTCTGCTGACCTAATGACTAGTAATTGGCCCAGTGATGGAGTAACTGGGTGGGAATCACCACCTGGAGGGAGCAGCACTTTGCCCGGGGCCCGTCACGCTGGGAGTGAGCTGGGAATCCACAGAAAAGCAGAGCTCAGCTAATATGAAAAGCAAGAAAAACAGCATCCCAGCGACCTCCCCGTTCCTCCTGCAGAGCTTCACCCCAACAAACAGCACCACTGTCCTCATCCCCAACCGGTGCCAACCCTGCAGAAAGCTCCCTGACCACCCAAGGCATTGCATCAGGGCTCACCTTCAGCTTGTGCTCGTGCTCCTTGTTGACCCGGGCCAGCAGCTGGGCTTTCCTTCTGTTGAGGGCATCGATGAGGGCATCACACTGGGCCACCAGGCAGGCCTCAAACTCCACGCTGTTCTCCTGTGGGTCAGAGCAGAGCATCACAGCTTCCATTTCACTTGGGAAACCTGATTTTATTTTTTTTTATGATACCACAATATGGGCCATTTTTCTATCTGCAGCTTTACCACACAAATCCACACCATGAGCACGTGGAGTTCTTACACCTTTGGCTCATGGCAAACGTGGTGGTGGCAGGCAAGGAACAGGTTTGGTCCCTCCTGCCACTATGGCAGAGAGGGGAAGAGCTGGGGTCTCTGCTGCTCACGCCATGGCACGGGCAGCTTTGGGAGGAGCAGTTTTTGGGAGGGCTGCAGGGGTGTGTGGAGCCCTTTGGGAGAGCAGCCACCAAACCAAGCTGGGGAGATGGGACAGAAGGGGCAAAACAGCTCATCCTGGTGGGAAGGGGGCTGTTCCTGAGCCAGGAGATACAGTACCTGGATTTGCTGCACCATGTTGCGGAGTTGGACCAGGAACTCTTTTGCTTCCTTGGCTCTGTCTGACAACCCGTTGAGGGCCTGGGAAAGCTGGCTCTGCAGGGGGAAGAAAGAACGAGGTCATTTCCATATCCTGGACTCATCCTTGTGCTGCAGCAGGGTGGACTGCAGCCCAACACTGCCTTCAGCAACCCACTGAGGTGTCCTTCTGCCCCTGCTGCCCTGAGTGTAGAGGAAAAGGAGAGGAAAGTGGAGAGGAAAAGGAGGGCAAGGCATCATTATGGATGCCCTGGGTTTGGGAAGCAGGTATTGAGTGTCCACCTCCTCCACAGGCTTCCCCAGGTGATCAAGGACAAGCCACATCCATCCTGGGTCTCAAAGTGACGTCCCCTGGGTCTGTGCTCTCCAGGGAGCCAGATGTCAAAACCCCTGTAGGATCTGCCCCACGTTTGCTGAGGATGATCAGGGCATGGGCAAGGCCACTTGAATCAGGCTGAAAATTCCCCAATTTTGTGGGAGTGCACACCCAGAGCCTGTGCAGGAGGTGAGAAGGGAGATGGGAGAGGAAGGAGGTGAGATGGAAGGGGGAGGAAGTGAGATGGAGATGAGAGAGGGAGGAGGTGAGAAGGGAGGGAGGTGAGATGGAGATGGGAAAGGAAGAAGATGAGATGGGAGAGGGAGGAGGTGAGATGGGAGAGGGGGAGCAATGGCGCAGGGGGGATGCAAGGTTGTCGGAGCACAGTCCCTGCTGAGAACAGTGCTGGTCTGAAAGAGAGAAAAAGGAAAAAAAAAAAAAGAAAAAAAGAATTGCTATTGAAGGGACAAGGCAGCAAACGAATGGCCACTGTCTAATGGCCCATAAAATGACCCTACTGCTGCTTCCCCTGGAGATGTTAATCTAACCCCAGCCTTTTCTGCATTTTCTTCGTAATTTATCGTGCCCGAGTCATTAGGATGTGGAGCTAATCAGTGAGTGCATCTCTACTAAAAATGGGATTGCTAAGTCAGCTCAGCAGGGCTCCCCCTCTCTTCTCCCCCCGCCTCCCCGAGCAAAGGCTGGAGGAGAGCCGAGGTCGGAGCCCCAACTGTCCCCAGGCACCGCAGGGACAACTCACCCCTGCAAAAGCCTCCATCACCCTCCCACAGCCCAGGCACGGCTCCAGCCCCCCCCCCAAAATTTAGGGGAGATGTCCTAAGCCTGAGCCTGGTGAGAACTGAGCACTGCAGGGACCCTGGTCTTCCACAGTGCAGGCAATTAACAGAGAAAATCAGCGGGAGTTTGTCATGTTTACAAGCTCCTCATTAAAACTGCAGCATGGTGGGTTTTTTTTCCCCTTTAATAAAGTCTTTATAAAGTTTTTTTTTTTTCTATCAACGTACGTTTCAGAAAGGGGATCTTTGTAGCAACACAACTCTCTGAGGTTTTCCTCATGGGAAAGTATTTTAAATCATTTTAGACTTAAAATTTAACAAGAGCCCTGCAAGGCCGGTGTGCAGTGTCCCTGTGCAGCTCCTTCACCCTGGCCACCCCCAGTCTTGCAGCACAAGGGCTTCCACACCAAGGAGAACTTTGAGCCTGTCCACAAAAAGATGGTCCATTGCCTTCAGAGCATCCCTCTCTGTGGTCTGAGGCTGCATCCCCCTTCTCAGCTCAGATGCCACCAGTGCCTGCAGGTTGGGGTCTTGAATTAGTCAAAAAACTGTATTTTTTTCCATAACAGTGAAGGTTTTTCTATAATTTTGAGGTGCACAGTGGACACCCTGCCCTATCCCTTGTCCTCTGCATGGAGAATGGGGTGCCAACACCAGCACGCTCAGCTCACTGGTGATGCTAGTTCCTGCTGACCATAGAATCATAGAAACCTGGACCTCTGGAGATCATCTAGTCCAAGTCCCCTGCCAAAGCAGGTCTACCCAGACCACGTTGCACAGGAACTTGTCCAAACAGGTTTTGAATGTCTCCAGAGAAGGAGACTCCACCACCTCTCTGGGCAGCCTTTGCCAGGGCTTTGCCACCCTCACAGGAAAGAAGTTCCTCCTCATGTTTAGGTGGAACTTCTTATGGTCAAGTTTGTGCCCATTTCC
>BJBW01015945.1:0-13675 GCA_004320125.1 Scolopax mira
GGGTAATGGCTTCAAGTTGTGCCAGGGGAGGTTCAGGTTAGATATTAGGAAATATTTCTTTACTGAAAGGGTTGTCAGGCATTGGAATGGGCTGCCCAGGGAAGTGGTTGAGGCACCATCCCTGGAGGTATTCAAGAGACGAGTTGACATGGTGGTTGGGGATATGGATTAGTGTTGGATTGGTGTTGCTTTGGGTGTGGTGTGTGGTTTGGGGTGTGTGTGTGTGTGTTTTGTTTGTTTGTGGGGGTTTTTTATTGTTTGTTTGTTGTTTGTTTTTGTGTTTGTTTTTTTTTTTTTTTCCCACTGGTTGGACTAGATGATCTAGGTCCCTTCCAACCTAGGTGATTCTGTGATTCTGTGATATTCTTGAGTTGTACTTTGGTATTGCCCATTGCCTTCCATAGGACCATTACAGTAACATGCAGAAAGGTGGTAAAGTATTCCACAGATGCTGCACTAGTACTGAGAAATGAGACACCAAGGTTTTTTTCTCTCCAAAGTTCTGAATGTATAGGATGATAGGGAGCCAAGATTTAAAGTGGGAAGTTTGTAAAAGAATTGAAAAGCACTTCTGGCGTGCAGCCAAAGTCTCTAGTTACTACTAGTTTTGAGGCTGGCTTCCTCATTTTAATATTTAATGCACATTTTAATTTTCTTGCATGGTACCTTAAAGTACAATGCAGTTGCTTTGGCCTCTAGGGAGAAAAGTACCTTGTCCAAAAGAAACAGAGGGAAACTATATGCAGGTTATTAACTCATTGCAACTTGGAGAGTGTCACAGTGCATGTCCCAGTTTGTCAGTTCTTTTCACTGCACCATCCAGCCATGTGGTATTCCCGCAACAGTCCACCGATGCTGACAGACAACGCAGACACATGATCTTGCTTCACAACACTGACCTGTAGAACTTAGCATTATCAGCCTAATTTGTCAGTGAAAAGGAAACCCCACAGCACAGCAAAATTGGAACTGTACCCTAAGATCCATAGGGGACTTAGTGGAATACCCTGTCCTACCCTGCTTGCTATGGTATCTTTCATACGTACTTCATTACCTACTGAGTGTAATGGGCTGTTAGCTAAGTAGAACAGTGCTACTAATGGGTTCTGTTACAATATAATGCTTCGTTAACAGAGCCCTCAAAAAAATCAACAACTTCAAAACTCCCATAATCAATCCAATTTAATCTGATATATGCTCTGTCAAATTGCATTTCAAAAGGCTTTTATAATACCAAAATTCAGTTATCTAGTAACAGCATTAGCAATGTTAATTTTCTAATCAGAACGCAAAATCATTAATTATCCATGCCTTCCTTAAGTAAAAGCTGCAGTTCCTAATCAGTAACCCCACAGATCCTTTGATGTTTATGAGTAAAAAGGGTACATTCTCCCCTGGAAATACCTGTGAGGCTTTTGTGAGTGCTAGTGTGTGCACTGAACACATACTTGCTTCACTGGGTCTGAGCCTCTCCAGTCTTTGCATCTTGTGCCATCACCTGCACAAGGCTGATCCTCAGTACCATGAGCAGCCCTCTCCCTCTGATCCTTGCTTCCAGGAAACATCACTTGGGGGTCAGCCTCACCAGTTCAAAGATACTGATCTGCCATCATGTCTAGCCTGTCCTTATGTTAGCACAGTCTGAAAACAATGAGTCCATAATTGTAAGGGGATTGGAAACATCCCCCCCAAATAAGAATGATAGCTGTTCCTCAGGACAAGCCTCCATCTATCTCCAGTAGTTGTCAGAAGCAAGTATTTCCCCTGAATATTCTCTCAGTGTTCAGCTATTTACAGGTCCTGGGTGTTTCAGAGTGTTTTGGCCTCTTGGACCTCTTTCCCCAGCACACAGTTAATCTCTATTTGAATCCATGCAAAGTTTTTACATGCCCAGTTTTCTTTAGAAAATAATTCCATTGGTCCATCATGCAAAAAATAGATCCACTTATTTGTTTCAAATGTGTTACATATAAATATTGTTGGGGAAATGCAGTATAAATATAGGAAATAAATTACTTTAGTTTACACCATTATTTCTGAAACTCTGAAAGTTCATCCCTCTCTCTGGAAACAATTGTTTTCATACTTCAATTTTTATTAAAAAATCAGCATGTATATAAATTTTCCTTAAAAAGCAGCCCAAAACCAGAGGACTCATTTTTAGAATTTGTCTTCTAGGCAAAGATTAATGTGTGAGAAATTTACACTACATATTTAATACATTATTAAAACAAAAAGTAAAACAGAATAATAAAACAATAGCTCAGCAGCTGCTCTTACTCTTTACAATCAGGGAATTAATTTTGCTGCGAAAAAGTGTACTCCATGCTCCTGGAACATACTATCTTATACTTGATGGTAAACCAACAAGCAATTGTACACCACACACTAAAATTAAATGACACTTTTAATGCTAGTAGGGAAAATGAAACATATTGCTAAGGCCATAAACTTGTTCATGACAACACTATAAGACAAAACCAAGAAAATATGCACAAATTCCTATTTATTTTTATACTAGTAATAGATTGTCATGTAATAGTTTATTTGCTCTTTTAAAAAAATCCTATTTTTCAGACTGAGCATTTCCAAACAATAAAGACAATCATAAAACACAATCATCATGAAGTTTCCTACATGTATATCTAACTACGTAAATGGATCTCAAATTTGCTCTTGCTGTCAAGAAGCTAGTCAGGGAATTTAGATCCTTCCAGTTCTGCTGGTAACTGGTTCGTTGGCCTCAAGCAAATATTTCACTTTTCCTTCCCCATTTGTAAAATATCTGTGCTTTGGCCTGAAGAATACTGAAATGTTTTGAACACGTTGTTCAGCAAAGCATTTAGAAGTATGCTTAACTTTACACATACAAGTAATTGCAATGACTTTTGACTTAAAAAGGATTTTGTGAAAAAGAATGAAAACAAATTTTCTCTGAGATGAGCCTTGAAGAACAATACTATCTGGACTGTTTTTTCAAGCAGAACTGCTAAATGTGCATTGGATACATCATATAATAATAATTATTTTCACTTGGCTTGGCTGTCCAGTACATTTACTTTTCATTGATAGGGGATAATTTCTTTCTGAAGTATAAATGTGCTGCCTTATTGGCACTGAATAGTTTACACAGTGGGTTTCCTTTTCTTCAACTTCCTGTGTATTTTTAGTTGTTGAAATACCAGATTGTTGCTGATGAAAACATCTAGAAATTTCTGCCTTTGACAAATATATGATCAAACTGTTGGAGACTGGACCTAGAGGCATTTTGCCCCACATAGGTACCTGGGAAATGCTATTGCACATACAGCTTAGATAGCTGGGCATTGCATCTTTCTGTAAGTTCCATCTGTCCTAGAAACTAGAAACTTCTAATAGAAGGGGATTTTGGATAATTCTATTCATTTTACAAACTAAGAAGGAATCAGAAGTTGATGGTTAAAGTCACTTCATGTAATTACTGATTCTGTAACTGGGTGAATGGATATATCTGCTCCAGCAGAAACCCTTCTGACTTATTTTTCCAAACAAAATAAACTGTCTCTGACATAGAGTGACTCAATCAGGAGAAAAATTGAGCCCTGTGTTTTAGAAATCACCAACATGACCCATTAGCTTTCCGGCTGCTGGAGCAGTGGCTGTCCTCAAGTGCACCAGAGTGGGAAATCAGGTCCCAAATGCCTGATTGGTGGGAAACAGCACAGATCACTTATGCTCTCTGCAGCAGCAGCAATAGGGAGCTCTCCTTATGGCCACTGGACGCTGAACTTTTCCTGGTCTTAAGAGTTAGAGACCTTTCCTTTAACCCCCGCCTGCATGGACTGCCTGAGATGGAGGACAGCAGCCTTGCTCTGGATGTCTGCCCAGCCCAGCTCTCCTGACCCATTACAGCACACAGAAAGCAAACGCATCTGAGCAGCAGATGAAGTAATCTTTTCATATGCCACATAAATTGTGAAACACTCAGAAACTTAGTTAATGGACAATACAAACACTTCTGAAATCCCCAAGTGAAAGACACTGGGGAAGCCAAAAGCTTTTTTTTTCTTTTTTTTTTTTTTTCTTCCCATCACTTCGGGAAAAATATCAGCTGTGAAGAAAAGTCTAAGGAATGCTGCTGAACACCATTTTATAAGCAGGGGCTTTCCCTGTAGGCAATGGGGTGTCTGGCTTCCACTGAGAACCAGGTATCTCATGCCCTTGACTTTCTTGGACTTGTTTAAATAACAAGAACATTTTTTTTTCATTTAAAAATGCCCTCTTCCTATCCAGGAATTATGTTCCCAACTACAGTGCATGACACAGAGTGAGTAAAATAAGTCAGTGGACCTGAGGGCTTTTTGAGTTACCCCACAGAGGTTCACGCTCCTCCAGGTCCTCCCAATGCCCAGGCACAGGGCAAGGAAACTCCTGGTTGAGCCCTGGTCCAGACAGTCAAAGAACCATGACATTTAAAAGTACCATAACACTTAGCCACCAATATGTACATAACTAGTACATTCTATTGTGTGCTATTTTTATCATAGGTGTCCAAAGACACCTCCACAAGAAAAAAAGGGTGTTGTGAACAAACTGAGAATTTCCATCTCCCACAACATCTTTAATTTAAAATGATATTTCAAACTGTAGATGTATAAATTGCACAGGTGTCGTTTATTCACCTTTAGGTTAAAAGCATTCCCAGTTATAATAATTATCTCTAATGATATAAAATTATGTACCCATCCTTTTCTTATAGCTGATTACTCCTCTGAAGTCAACCGGATGGTTAGGCAATAGTGTACTCTGCTATCAAGACTCAAGTTACAGCTGTGAATGTGATATATTACATTTACATTATGTTTCTCACATGCTACTTTTAATTTAGCCTGAAAAAGAATTGTTGAAGTAGAAAATTATATATTTACCAGAGAAAGACTATGAAAAGTTCATTATCTAAACATGGTTTTATGTCATTAAATTGATGACATATAATCTATCATACCACCCAAATTGGTAAGCAGTTCCTAGAATATTTATCCTATAGTCAATTGAACTTGTCTACTCAAGAACAACAGGAAAGGACATGGTTAAGAAATATTTTATTCAATATATCCAAAGTTTCAATGAGTGCTGTTAAATAACTAGGTAAACATTTGACATAGAATATAACAAAACATTACAGCTGCTCCTCTAGTTTTTGTGTTCAGCAGTTCGCATTGTACTTAAATCTCTGTTTCAGAATTCTCATCATTTGTGATGGATGTACATTTGTCCTATTTCCAGCCCTCTTTCCGAGAACAACTTCAAGAGTTCAAGTGAAATAGCTACAGCAAGGCAAAATGGAGGAAAGAAAAATTCCACACATTATACTCTAACATCTATTATCTATGCACTATCTTCCATTTATCTTTCTTGCACTGCCAGCCTGGTCTATTTGTCTACCCTCCTACTAATGAATTATAAATATACTCGATAATTAAAATTTGGTATTTACAATCCTGGCTCTGCAGTGGCACTATGTCTGATGCAAAGCTGTCGCTCTGTGTTAAAAGCAAGGTATGCAGCTCTCCAGGTCTTCTGGCAGCATTTCAAGAAGTCTTGCTAGAAACACTTAGCAGACATGCTCTTATGACATGACCACAGCGTATTAACCCAAAAGAGCAAGAAAAAATCCCACATAATTTCAAGGCATACAAACAAGCACTAGCTATTTTGTTCATTAAAATACCTAAGTTTCCCTCTGAAAGCAACTATTTTTGGAGTCACTTATATTCACCTTAGGGGTTGCAATTGAGCTTTTAATGACAGTACTCACTGCAGTAAGCCTGAGGCTGATAATCAGTGTTTATAGGCTCCTACCTCTATGGAAGAGCAGCTGATGCCCTCTGCAGCCCCACTGCCTGGCCCCCTGCCCTGTGAGGACGTGGGTGGGCAGACACCAGGCAGCTCCTTGTCCAAACCCCAGCCCCCGGCAGCCAGACATGGAGGTGGGCATTGCTCAGTATGGGCTTCAATGGCACAGGCTGGAGCTTAAATTCAGGTTTGCTCCAATAGTCTCGAATAGCTACACCCCCCCCAAAGGCTTTAGTACAATCCTACAAGCTGGGCCCTGTCCCCCTCCTAAAACCAGCCCTGACTCTTACCCGAGTGCATTCAAGTCCCTTCCTAAGGCCAAGCTGAGCTGAGATGGCACTGGCAGGGACAGGGATACCAGCACCACACAGCGAAGGGTGCCACAAGCCCTACATGGAGAACTGACCTGTCTGGGGGTGCCAGTGAGGCAGCAGCAGCACTGCAGGTCCTTAATGACCTGTGAAATAGCATTAATCCAACACAACACCCTCTCTGGTGTACCAGCTGTGTACCAGCTTCACCCACTTTGGAGTTTTAATTTTTTTTTAAGATTTGTATGGGAGATTCTTGGTTCTTGGTTTTGAATCTGAGATAAAAGAAAACAAAACAACCAACCAAAAATACCCAACAGCAAAGCAAAGCCGTCACCCCAAGCCTATCTGAAAACCATTCATTTTGCTCACACCTGATCACATCACTAACCCACTTTGTAGAAAGCTATGAATGTTAGAAGGACACTGATTTAAAGACATTTTCTGCCCTCACTACAGACGGGCTTTCCTTCAGGTCACAGTTTGTCCATTTGAACAAAGATTGCCTTGGTCACTAATTAAAAGAACCATTGACTACCGCAGCCTTTCCCCTTGTGAGAAAGCCCTTTGGTGTCACAGGTTTAGACCAAAGTTAGTTTCCTAGTCCTTAAGATAAAAAAGCTTAACTTTCACATTGTTTCAGTGAAAACATGACCTCAGCCTGAGGAAAGGCTCTTCTTTCTGTTCTCCATAAGGATGAGTGAAGAAGAGGCATGGTTTTGATTTCTCACTTCTTCCCAGGAAACACTGTCCACTTGGGTCCACATCCTTCTCCCCATTCCTGGGTACCAGAAGACTTCACACTTACAACAGATAATCGTAGGAAAATACAGATTGTAGGGATCAGCAAAAACTATCTATCTCTAAATCATCCCTCATATCAGTTCTGATTAAACAATGCTGTTGGCATCCCTTCATAAAGCTTGGTAGATGACTCCTCTCACCTCCAGCTGCCCGTTCTCATTTTTCCAGGATGCCCTCATTATTGCCTGCACCCCTGAGATCTGCTGTAATCTCTCAAGACCTAGAACATGCTCTGGGCAATGCTGTGGATGACGACAGAGCAGCAAGAGCAGCAAAACAAGCAGCTGAAGATCACCATGATCCTGTGAGGATGTGGAGTGGGACAGAGACAACTCACTACACACTTCTGCAGTGCATGTGCACATCCACAAATAGCGGAAAGTGGTAATTAAGTGGAAAGAGATAAGCAGAGCATCTAAAATACCATTAAATACACTAGTTGCTACTCTGGGCCAAAATTCACTTTGATTTTACTTCTCTGAAAATTCTGAAAACTGTCACAAGTTTCTGAAATGTCCCTGGCTTCCACGCCCTGTGAGGGACAACAGAGCACTGAGCCAAAGCTTCACCCTGGGAATTTCCAGCTGCTTGGTTTTTTGTTCTCATACTTGGTACTCTAAATATGCAATAGAATGAATATTATCACAGAATTATTATTTCTGTCATAAATTTTAAAAACTACCTATATGAATAATTGTAAGTCAAAGTCCTGCAGGGGCATAAATCCAAATACTGTCTGAATTAGTATTTCCAACATTGAATTAGCTGAAAGAAGTATAAAAATGCATGTACAGAGGGAAAGCACTCTGTTAGGTATACACATTTACACAGACTTCTGGGAAACACTTTTAAACAGAAATTAACAACTTGGTTCAAGCAAATTACCTCCCATCCATGCTTCTGATGGAGTATTGGGATTTGCCCTGCCAGGATGTGCAATGTATCAAGTCTCTTCAAGTCTCTTCCTGGACAGCATCTCCTAAATGTTTACAGTTGTCTAACATAAAGCCAAAATATAGTGTTTTAAATGTATTTAAATGTTTTGCAAAGCTTTCTCTACATACACATGGAAGAAAACAAGTAAGATATTTTACATGTGTCTGCCTCTCCAGCTGCACCTAAGACACAATCCCAAAATGCTGTAGCACAGCTTGAGTGACCTGTCCCTCTCATTCCCCATTCCCTTTCTTGGTCACAAACATTGTCAAAGAAGTGTATAATTTGAGACGCAAGTAACAATCCTAAGAAAAGAAAACAGTTTGAGATCCAGAAATTAAACTGCTGCTCAAATTCTCTTGCAGATATGCACTAGAAAGCCAGAACGCAGATGTAAGTACAGGAGGCTCCTGAGGAGAAGAACACAAGTGCTACAAGTCCCACCCTTTTTTTGCTCCCTGTGTAGTTTTGCTCACTTGACAAAAGAGAGCAGAGATCAGTGCCCTTCTTGGGTAGGGGCTCCCTAGGTGACATGTCAGTGCAGTAGAGAAAGGTCCCAGGAAAGCAAGGGTTGCCAGCCATCATCTCTTCTCTTCTCATGTCCTCAGCCCAGCCAAACAGAGTTGGCATTACCATGGGCAAAGTGGTTGAAATGCAAGATAGTCCAGCAAATATTTGCCACAATCCTTTGGGAACAGTGAGGTGTCACCAGTTTCATGGGACTTGATTCAAACAGACATAAGGGATCAAAACATCTTCCGCTTGGTCAAGATGACCACAGAAGACAGTGAGAAGACAGTAAGAACCTCTAATGTTTGCCTCCTCGTACAATGAGGAATGGCTGGCTGCCAATAAAGGCATTTCCTCCAGTGCAATATCAGGAATGGCAGCTTCTAGTACTACCTTCACAGATTTCTACTGTGGTTTGCAACTGGCTGTACAGGGAGATAGAATTGTGGCACATCCTAGATTTTAGGAATTCTGAGGCACTGTTTGCTTTTTTGAAGTCAAGCATCAGGATAGCCGCATTAATTGAGGTGACAAACATAGCTTTTTCAGTCACCCATGCCACAGATGCAGGGAAAGTGTCTGCTTCATTGCTGTCTTCTTGCCTCTACCTCTGTTTGAACCTACTGAGAGAGGTGAGAAAAAGGGGCAGACTCCCTGTAAAAGCTGGAGTTCTTCTTTACAGGCTGTACCACCAAAAAAGTATCTAGGAATTTAATTCACTTTGCTATTTTTGTCTTGGTGAAAAAACTATGGCACCAGCTTATTATCATCACACATCCTTAAGGAACTTATCATCATCACAGCACTAACAATAGGTACAACATTTTGAAAGACTGACATTGAACTTCATAATTTTAATTAAGTGTGTAGCACTTTTTGGGGCCAGGAAAAGGCCCTGAGGGATTTTATTTCAGTAGCTAGAAACTGCTAATTTACCGTACCAATAATCAGACCGTTTGCAGACAATACTTGCACAGACAGGACCAGATAGGAAGGTACTGCATTACCTTAATGTGCATCTGAACAAACCAACAGGCTTAAAGCTACACTTCTGTGTTACATTTTTGGTTATATGCATTTAACTCTCACTAATGCTCCTAAGATCTACATGATGTGCAGTGAAGAAAGGAAAATGCCTCATGTCAGCATGCTCCCTCTGAACTGGAGAGATTTTGCCCTTTTAACATTTTGCTGTCTTTTATAGATACACACAGGGAAAAAAATTCTTCATGCTGCTGATTCCCCTCATTCACATTCTCTTTTAATGACTTTATTTATGCAGCCAATTGCTCGCAGATGTGAATAGGAAGGTGCTGATGCAGCCCTGCTTGACCATACCAAAGCTAAAGGAGCAAAAGGAGCAAGAAATTGAGGACATGGAGAGCAGTTTCTCAAGATGATGCTGCTGGCAGGGGGTATCCACACCTTTTCAATGCGGTAATTTTATGCTAGATCTCGTTTTAATCTCACAGACTCTATATAAGTGCAGGGAACTGCAATAATTATTATTATCCTATTACTGTAATTGCTCACAGGATTTTCTGTTAGTCTCCCATTTAGCATAGTATGTGAAAGGCTGACAAAGAAAATGTGATTAAGGTGTGAAGCCCTGGTGCCTGCCAGCTGTACTGAAGTGCAAAAGATCCTCATCATAAACAGTAACTGAAAGAATGATGGGTTTTCTGGGGCTTTCATCAGGAAATAAAAATACAGGAGTCCTTCAACATCTGTCAGAGACCCAGAGAAGAATGGAGGAAAGCAACACAATTCATCTGTATAAGCTGCCTTTTGTGGTACAACACCACCACTGCCTCCTTCCATTCACTCCCTTAAAATATTAAAGTATTGGCCATGATGGAGTCTAAGGCAGGTTGGGGGCGATGAAGATAGAGATGGAAACAGGCACGTTTTTTCTGAGGTTGTGTAAGGATAGAATTTATTTTCTGTTTGTAACCAAGAAACAAATGTTTTTCTCTGTCCCTTCCCTTCCTTTCCCTGCAGTAGTTAAGCTGATGGCTATTTGTAATCAATACATTACAGGAGCTAATAACACGCTCTGAACCCAGAAGTGGCAGTGGCTGGTCCCCAGGTGCAGGGCAGGAAGGAGATGGGTCATTCAGCCCCGGGGACACCAGCTGCTGCCTCCAGTGCAGCAGCACTTCTCCAGCATTGCAGAGCTCGGGAAGCAACGAGTCCACTGCTTCTGCTGGTGTTGCTTCTTGTAGACTGTTCCCATTTCATCATGAAAAGATGGGGCACGTAACAGTAAAAAGCAGGGATGGAGAGGAGGACAGCTAATGGAAGAGAACAGAATTTTCCCACCGTCTCTTTGAACAGTACTTTTTACTTTTATGGTTTTCTATGTCTTGTAACTCTACTGTACTCCACTGGACAGACACATGGAATAGCCATTAATTCCCTCTCTGAACCAAGTTTTAAACTTAGCATAACCACATTGCCACCTTAACACTTTTCAAAGTCATGTCAGCTCACACCAGCTATAATCCCTAATTCACAAGCACCAGCCACACCTTCCTGCTCTGTCTTCAGAAGCAGAGAATTCCCCATGCAGTGAGCAGTGCTGCACGTCAGTCCTTCCTCTGCTCCCAGAAACCTCCTTCCCCAACACTGAATAATCCTGTTTCATAAACACATGGCTCTTGCATCTTTAACCCCTTCTCCCATCTGAGAGTAAACAGAAACTTTGAGCACAAGGTTTCAAACTCGTTTGACTCCTTACTCGAGGCAATCTGTCATTTCCGAGCCTGCGTGGATCCCCAGAGAACCAGGGCAGACCCACCTTCTGCCTGGGCTCCAAATCATCACACACAACACCTGGCTGAATCTCACCAATTAAACTTTGCACACATGCATTTGCATTAACTGTGCCTACTCCTTTTCTGAGTAAGTAATCTAAAAACTTTCATTTCATTTTCCAGCTGTTTTTAATAATAACTGCATAACAAATCATTTAAGTAAACCATTTAATGGATGTAATAGTAGTAAACAGGACGCTAACAAGTAAGCTCTTAGTATACAATAATTAATTGCTGAGGTCTCATGATACTATTTCTCCCTGTTTTAATGACTTATAAGGTATAAAGAAATAAAATGTTTGTCCTTTTTCTCCTCTTTCCCTATTCCTATTCAGAATAGTGCAGCAGATCATCAAAGACAGCTACGGGAGCCCTTCTTGTATTCCTTTATTCAGGCTTTTGCTTTCTGCAAATATCCTTGTGTATTACATCTCGTTCATCACCATCTTTGTGTTCCGTCTGCCATTTCTTCCAACATACAAAGCAGATGAAACCAGGGACTTACAAAGCTAAATCCATAACTCTTGGTATTTTAAGCTAACAGCCCAAACCCTCCAGGTGAAAGCAGTAATAGATTCACATCCTCTGTGGCTCATAAAAAGTGAAATATGTGTAACATACATGACCATTAAGTTGTATTTGTAGGCAGAGGGGCCTGTGAATACAAATAATGAGAATTAGCATACATTTGTTAGCAAAAACATACTTAATTGTCTTTGAATTCATTTACCAAGCTTGTATTACTATTGCTTCAAGCCATGGTCACTGCTCTGGGGTTTGAAAATGTTCTTTCTTAGGAGAGGAAAAAAAACCTATACCACTTGTGTCCGCTGAAAGTATTTTTCAAGGGAACTTGAAAGACATCACAGTAAATCCTTAGATGTCTTGTGATGGCAGAAGCCTTGCTACTACGGGTGTCCCACACAGCCCCTTTGCACAGGCAAGACACAGCACCAACCAGCCAGAACAAACCTCAGGGGGCTCTGGGAGCTGCATAAGTGTGACAACTAGATGCAAATCATGCTGATTATGGTATCTCTTTAAATTAAAGACCAACAACACACCCAGTAGGCAGATTTCTTCTTCTGCTTGCCTACTCTGTATGATTCCTTCTCCTACATCTCCTACAGAGATGAAGACAGTGAGTGCTATGTCCAAATAATGAGTTGATGATACGACAATTTACCTGTGATTCTTTCAGTCTTTAATTCAACACTGGATTTATTTGAAAAAAATGGGTCAACCAAAAAAGAATTATGGGTTTAATAAAGAAATTAATTGAGGCTGGTATCTCGTTGGTCAGACTGGTTGAACAAAATGGTCCCTTAAAACACAATAATCTGTGAAGATTATTATACACTATCCACTCTCCCATTTATTTTGGTGACCTTCTTTACTTTTTCTTCTCCAAAGCACTAAATGCTCATAGCCATCAGGCAACATTTCATCCCCTATACTGCTTTCACATCTTTTCTCTATTATGCATATGGACTTGGATCACTTCCATAAGGCACTACTCCTGACCTGCCAGCCACACACTCTCATGAGGCATATATAATCCTGCAACAGATGCAGATATATGTCCTCCCAGTGTCCTCTTACACTCTTTTTGTTCAACATTTGCTTGTGCCTCCAGAAAGTAACTCCAATTCTTATCAATATAATAATATATTACTTTGAATTTCATCACTCATTGAAGAGAAGCAGTGAACAAGGACACTGATTTTAAAAATAAAAGACCTGAGAAATAAAAGCCCCTGACCATGTCTCAACTGGAGGCCATGCAAAGGGCTAGATGCAGAGACAGAGCTACCAGAGTGTGCAGACAGCCCCAGGAGCTGGCTTCCTACCTGGTTTATGCTTTCTACTTGGAGTAGAAGCGAGAAAAACTCCTGAGTCAGCCAAGAGCACGTGGCTATTGATTTTCAAAGGAAACTGTCCTCCCAGTTGCTGCGTTTCTTAAAAGTCTATTCTTAAACACTCTTCTTAATTTAAACAGATGCAAATGACCAAGGCTGGAGGTCATTATTAGCAAGCCTTTCCTGGACAGATCCACACAGAAAACCCAGATGAAATAATTAATACAAGTTCCTACACAACCCTGCTGAGACTGCGGATCTGTAAAGTCTTGTTCCTCTTTCCCACCATCAGCTTAGGTAAGGAAACAAAGGGCTGAGTGTACTGATGTGCATGCACTTTTCTTTTAGTATTATAACTTTTTACTCCTGAATTTTACATTAATGTATCTGTGCTTGTGTCGTGGTTTGGCCGTAGATGGAAACAAAGGACCACGTGGCAGTCACTTGTACAAATCAGAGTCCCCCACCAGCGGCGTGGCCGGGAGGGGAAAAATTGAAACTGAAACTCGTGGGTTGAGACAAAGGTAATTTTAACAAAACAGCACAGGCCACAGAAAAATAACAATAACACAGACAGAGGAGTATACAACCGCGATCACGATCC
>BJBW01015949.1:1442-12924 GCA_004320125.1 Scolopax mira
TCCCCCCCCGCCCCCGGGGTTGGGGCCCCATTGCGAGCAGTGGGGAGGCCACGGCCTCTGTGGTGGCCATTTGGCTACTTCCAGCCTCTCACCTGGGGGCTGGGCCCCAGGCGATTCCCGGGGGGGGGGCAGGGGGGGTCTCAGCCATGTCTCCCTGGCAGTGGTCCCCATCCAGCCCCTGCCCCTCAGAGATGGCCCCTGGCACGTCCCTGCCCTTCGCTGCGGCTCAGGCCTGGGCCAGTGATGTCTCTGGGCTGTGGCCATGAGGGGCATGTGAGGCTGGAGCCCCCCCAGGCCCCTCTTCTCTCCCCCCCCCCCCCCCACCCCATGGGGTTCCATCCCCCTGGGACTGAACTCTCTGCTCCCCCACCGCGTCCCTTGTGCTCTGGGGGGGGACACACGACAGTGGCCACTTGGCTTCTCTGCTGGCCACCTCTGCTCCCCCTGCCACGCCGCATCCCTCCCCCACCCCAACCCCTGGCTCCTGCAGGAGGGTCTTGGTCTCTGAGGTCCCCCATGGTGGTCCCAGGCCCTGGGGGGGCATGATGGCTCATTGCAGGTGTTGGGGGGGGCTGGAGCTGTGACCCCATGGGGGGGAGACAGTTTGGGGAGAACTGGCTCTGGGGGGGGGGGATGCTGTGGGGGTGGGTTTGGCTGGTGTCGGTTCAAATCCCCCCTGGGGGGGGGTCGTGTCCACCCTGGGGCTCGGTGGAGCTTTTGGGATGAGATCCCCTGGTGGGAGGGGAAGGAGAGGCCGGTGAAGTTGTCGTGGTGTGGAAAGGAGATGCGGTGGGGCCTCGGCCTGGGCTCCTGAGGGGTGGCTCTTGCACCCCAAGTCCGGGGGTCCAGCCCCAGAGGGGGGGTGGTGGGGGGGCACAGGTCAGGCCATGGGAGCCCCCGGTGCTGGTCACAGGCTTGGGATGGGGGACGCCGGCCAGGGCTGGGTCCCTGATGGCCAACACCGGCCTCTGTGCCGCCAGGTCCCTGCCTTGGGCACAGCGGGGGGGTCCGGGGGGGCTGGGGGCACCTCTGCTGTGCCAGTCCCTGCCCCGTCCCCGCGGGAGAAGCTGCTGCAGGAGAAGTGCTGCCAGGGCCAAGTGTCCGGGGAGCTGGGCCGAAAATAACCAGGAAATTCAATCTTCCCGTGGCCTGCTCGGGCATCGCGCCCCCCGGGGGAGCCCGGCCCCCCCAGCTCCCGGGCGAGCACCGGGGTGCGTGCTATGCCCTGTCCCCCTGTGCCCCCCATCCCTGCACGGACCCGCTCCCTGCACCCCGGGGGGGTGTGTGTGTGTGATGTTGGGGTCCAAAGGGGACCTTTGGATGGTTGATGTTGGGGTCTGGCTCCCAGACCTCACCCCGTGCCCCCCCCCGGGGGACACCCCAAAGCGGAGGTGGCGAGGCCGGCTTGGGGAGCACAGTGAGGGGCAGGGTCCCCACACAGCCCATGGTGGGGCGCCCCCATGGCCCTTCCCAGCACCCCAAGCTCCCCCCTCCCCACACCTCTGCCTCTGGACCCTCACGCGGGTGCTCCCCGTGCCCAGCTCTGCCCCGGCCACGCTGTCCCGTGCAGGGAGGGACACGGACCTTCCCACCCGCTGCTCGTCACCACAGCATCTGAGGCACCCGTCCCTCAGAGCAGCCGTGGTGCTGCCTCTTCTGGGTCCCCTCGGGGAGGCTCTGGGGCTGGGTGCCATCCCACCGTGGCTGCCCCATCCTTCCACGGTGGCTACATACCATCGCCGTGGCCCTCTTGGCACCGTGGTGGCCCCATCCTGCCGTGCTGGCACCATCAGCACCTTTGTGGCCCCATCCCTCCCTACCGGCTCCATCCCCCATGGCTGTGTCTCATCAGCACTATGGTGGCTCCATCACACCGTGGTGGCTCCATCACACCGTGGTGGCACCAACAACGCTGTGGTAGCCTTAATCCCACCACAGCTGCCCCATCAGTGCTGTGGTGGCCTCAATCACACCATGGTGGCCTCAATCCTACTGTGGCTGCCCCATCAGTGTTGTGGTGGCCTCATCCCAACACGGTGGCACCATCAGTGCCTTGGTGGCTCCATCTCACCATGGCAGCCCCATCAGTGCCGTGGTGGTTCCATCAGTGTCATGGCAGCCCCATCACCACTGTGGTGGCTTCATCCCACCATAGTGGCCCCATCAGCGCCGTGGTGGCCCCATCAGCACCGTGGCTGTGCCATCCTGCTGTGCCTGCCCCAGCTTGGCAGCGCTGTGACCTAGAAACTTCAGCTGTGGTTTGTCGCGGTGGTTGCTCCTTGCTGAGGGGAGGAATGGCCCCACGGCCAGCCAGAGCTGGGATGCGGGTGGGCAGGAGCCCTGTGTGGGGCAGGAGCCCCGTGTGGGGCAGAGGCCCCAGCTCTACCATGTCACACCGTCCTGTGCCAGCCCCCGGTGTGTGTGTGTGTCCCCAGCTGGACGAGGGCTGGTGGAACAGTTGTCCCCCCAGGGTGAGGAGGGTCTGGGGGTGCAGGTCCCCATCCCAGGAGGACTCATGGCCACGCCGTCCCTGCCCTCCTGCCTGCCTCCCTCTGGGTGGCCAAGGGACCCCCGAGGCCCCTGGTTGTCCCCGGGGAGCGCAGTGGGTCCCAGGGCCAGTTCTGCCCCCACCCCACTGCCTGAGGGAGAGCAGCCACCCATGTCCCCAGGGCTGAGAACGTGGGCTCTGCTCCCCCAGGGCTCTGCTCCCCAAAGCCCCCAGGGCTCCCCCACCCCTGGCCAGGGTCTGGGGTCCAGCCCCACACCCTCCTCACGGGCCGAGGCCATGGGTCCCCCCACCAGCTCGGATGCTTTTGCCACAAATGTGGGAATATTGGCTGCTGCTGGCGTGGCCTACTTCTGGGAATTATGTGATTAGGGGAGAGCCTCCTCCCGGGAAACGGGAGTCAGCGCCCGGCCCCCCCATGCTGGGCGAGGGGCTGGGCAAGGGGGGTTTGGGGCAAAAGAAGGGGCAGAACTGGGGAGGTGGCTCTGGTGGTTGTGGGGGCTCTGGCCTGACCCCACCCCCATGTGGGGGGTTCCCCTCCTGCTGCGGATCCGGTCCCACTGGGACCCAGACCCCAGTGAGGTCCCAGGAGACCCCAGATCTGTCCCCACGGGAGGAGCCCCATGTGACCCACTTCCCCCCGGGAGATGCCGTGTGCCCTTGGGGCCGGGTTGGGGGCTCCCTGGGTGCCCCCAGACCCCAGAGGGGTGGGCAGAGGGTCCTGGTTGGTGCCCGGGCGTTGCCGCACCTCCCACCCTGCAGAGCCACCCAAAACATTCAATTTCCGTTTTCCAACACCAAATCCTGCCAAGAGTTGTCGTCTTTTTCCTATTTTTTTTCCTTTTTCTTTTTTTTTCCCTTTCCCTGCAGAAACTGCTGGTTTCCATGACACCCCCGTTCCCCGCGGAGCGGCTCGGCTCCCCTGGCCACCCCTACTTGTGGGGCAGGCGGGGAGGTGGCACGGGCGAGGACGGGGTGGCACGGCCCCCAGCCATGGCAGGGGTCACCCCGCAGCCGGCCGTGCCCTCCCCACACACGCAGGGGGTTTGGCTCCGGGGGTTTTGCTGGGCTGGAAACTCGGGAGACTCATTGCCCGCTGTGGTGGTGGCCTTGGCACTGCCACACAGCTGGGGACAACCCACGGCTGGGTGGCCATGAGCCATTCTGGGCACTCACTGAATCCAGGCAGTTTGTGGTGGGTGCAGTGCTGAGAGTGGCCACCCCGTGCTCTGTGGTGGCCATCGCCCTCCTCCTCACCTCCAGCCCAGCTTGGGGTCCTGGGGCCTGGCCAGAGCGTGCCACGTTGGCATGGCCGATGCCTCCATGCTGGCACCCTGGGGTGATGGGGTTACACCAGCATGTCCCCACGGTGCCACCAGGGTGGTGTTCCCATGCCAGCACCCTGGGGTGATGGAGTTAGACAAGCGTGTCCCCATGGTGCCACCAGGGTGATGGTCCCATGCTGGCACCTTGGGGTGATGGGGTTACACCATTGTGTCCCCATGGTACCCCATGGCGGTCCCATGCTGGCACCCTGGAGTGATGGGGTTATATTAGCATGTCCCCATGGTGCCATTGGGGTGGTGGTCCCGTGCTGGCACCCTGGGGTGATGGGGGTACAATGCCACCACGTGCCTGTGGTGCCTCTTGGCTCTCCAGGCCCTCGTGGTGCTGTGGGGGAAATGTGAGACATTTCACTGGGGTTTGTCGGTGTGTCACCCCCGGCATGATGTCCCCAGCCCTGACGTCCCCTGTCCCTCTCCCCAGGCCCCCCCAGGACATCAGCCTGGAGGAGTTCGATGACGAGGACCTGTCGGAGATCACGGACGACTGCGGCATCGGGCTGAACTACGACTCGGACCACTATGAGAAGGTGCAGGAGCCGGGCGAGCTGAGCCCCCCCGGGGGCTGCCCAGGGCTTTGGTGGAGACCACGCACTGCCGGCTGCAAGTGGGGACCCCCCCGGCATGTTCGGACACCCTGGGACTTCCCACCACCTCTGGCTGAGCCCTATGGGGTGGCCGCAGGGGACACGGGTGGCTCAGCAGCCTCCACCAGCTTGGGCAAGGCTGGGGTGTCCGGGCATCGTCTGGGGTGCCAGGGTGCTCCCTGGTTCTGGTGGCTTCAGTGGCTCCCATGGCCCCCTTGGTTCTGGTGGCTGCTATGTCTCCCAATTAGCTCTTCCCCAGCTCTGCCCTGCCCTGGGAAGCGGGGGGGTGGGCAGGCAGGTGTGTGGGTGGGATGAGTGCAGGGTCTTGGGGCCAGGACGGGCAGGGGGTGGTGGGCAAGATGCTGGCAGAGCCGGGGGGTCCCTGATCCCCAGCACAGGACACTTTCCTCTCGGAGCCCCCCGTTCTGTTGGGGTGGGAGTGGAGACGTTGGCAGAGCTGCTAGGGGAGGGGGGTGGATCGTGACCTGGGGGCCATGCCATGCCATGCTGGGCTGTGATGGTGGCCACCATGGCCACTAACCGAGTGCCACATCCCCAGGACTGCCTGGTGCTGGAGCGGGGCGAGCAGCCGCACCCCGTCTGCACCTTCCAGGACGACTTCCAGGAGTTCGAGATGATCGACGACAACGAAGAGGAGGAGGAGGAGGAAGAGGAGGAGGAGGGCAACGAGCTGGAAGCTCCACCGTCCCCTTCGGCCTCACCCATCCCTTCACCTGCTCTGGAGGAGACGCAGAAGCACCGGCCCACCACCCTCAACCTGACGGCCCCGGGCACCCAGGTGAGGGTGGGGGTGGCTGGGAGGGGTCTCTCTGCCCCCCCCCAGGTCTCCACACCCCATAGGCAGAGGAGGAGGAGAAGCAGGGGCTCTGTGGGGTGGGGGGGTCTGCCTGGGGGTGGGCACCAGGAGTGTGGCGGGGGTGTCAAAGACAGCGCCAGTTCCAGCTCCACAGTGGTGGAGCCGAGCTGGGGACGTTGGGGATGGGTCTTGGGGGTTCCCTGCCAGGCCCTCACCTGGGGGGTCCTGTCCCCATGTCTGAGTTGGGGACCCCTCCACGTGGTGGGGGGTTGTGAGATGTGTGGGCACAGGGAGGCCTGCGTGTTGCACACACGTGTGCTCAGCTGCGTGTGTGCACTGATATGTGTGCACAGGTGCTTGGGCACCCCCCGTCTCTCCTTTTCTAGCCCTGGAGCTGGGCTGAGGGGCTTCCCCCGGGCCGGGGGGTGTCCCCCCCTGCAGAGGTGGCGGCACAGGGGTGTCCCTGTGTCCCCGTGTCCCCACGGGCCCACACGCCGGTGCGGTGCCGGCCGGGAGCTGCTGCGCCGCCGCAGTGCGTGGGCAGCCGCCCGTGGTGCTGCCTGCAGCCGCCTGCGTTGCCATGGTGCCGGGGGGGCTTTCGGGATCCTCAGCCCCCCTCCCGGGAGGGCACCGCATGACGCGGGGCTGGGGGCGGGCGCAGGAGGGTGACAAAACCCCAGGGCTCCCCCCTCAGCCCCAAAGTGCTGCAGCCCCGGGGGATGCGTGAACCCGGCCGCCCCGCGTCGTCCCTCGGGGTGCAAATCCCGGTAATCCCTGCTCCCGCCCATTTGCCCCATCCCCAGGAGGGGGAAAGACTGATCTTGGGGTGCCAACCCTGTCCCCCCCCAGCACCCGTCCTGTGGCAGACCCCTCCCCGCCGCCACGCTCGTGCGTGCCCCGTGGCACGTGGCACCAGCCCCGCTCCCTAATCTCCCGCTTGCCGGGATTATCTGCCTGCGCTTCCCGCTGGGATTAATCCGCAGCTGCTGCCGCACCGCAGCGTGGGGGGGCCTGCCATGGCCCTGCCGGCTCCTGCCCGCACCGTGGGGCTGGCAGCTCTTTTGGGGAGGCAGCGGGGGTCCCGCTCGCCGGGTTGGGCTCTGCATGGGGGGCACAGGGCACAGCAGGGCCCCATTCGGGGGTCCCGTGGGGCAGGGGCGGTGTGGGTGCATGCCCTGCGTGCTGTGGTCCCGCGGCGTGCCGTCCCTCCGT
Organism: Scolopax mira; assembly: GCA_004320125.1. Classification (NCBI taxonomy): domain Eukaryota; kingdom Metazoa; phylum Chordata; class Aves; order Charadriiformes; family Scolopacidae; genus Scolopax; species Scolopax mira. The sequence continues at coordinate 7,908 of BJBW01015949.1, forward strand.
CCTGTTTGGTGGCTGTGGCCAGTGTCTGGCCGGGCAGGGGAGCTGGGGACGTGGTGGCCCTAATCCGGGTAAGCCCCTGGGCACGTGGCCCGGGCGCTGCCAAGCTGGTGGGGGGCAGCAAGCCCTGCCAAGGGGCGTCCCTGGGCCCCTCTGGCTGCGTTCAGTGCCCCCGTACCCTGACGCAGCCCCAGCCGGGCACCCTGGCTGGACCCCTGCCCGTGTCCCCAGATGTCCCTGGGCTCGGCCACCCTGTGTCCCCTCCCGGGGCTCACCCCCCACACCCCAACCTGCTCACCCCCCGCATCGCTCTCCCCCCAGGACTCTCTGAACAACAACGGCAGCTTCCCACAGCCCGCTCACCGCACCACCTGGCAGGATGCCCTTCTCCACTCCTCCTCCTCCTCCTCTTCCTCACACGCTGGTGAGCACTGTGTCCATGGGGCAGGGACTCGCTCCCCTGGGAGGGTCCCGCAGCCGTCCCCTGTGGTTAAACCCCCCCCTTGGTGGGGTTTGGCTGGGGGGGGGTGGGTGCTGACGCGGGGCTCTGCCTTCCCTTGCAGGACACTCGTCTCCCCACGCCTGCATCCAAGACGGACCCTGCCTGGAGAGCCCGAAGGGGCCGAGCCCCGGGGGGGCCGGGCAAGCCCTCGCCTCGCTGCAGCCCTCCCCCTTTGACTCGCAAGGCAACAGCCACGAGTCGCTGGCACATGGTAACCCATCGCCCCCGAGAGCCGGGGAAGATTATAACATGAATATCATCTCCTCTGCGCTCCGAGCACCGCACTCCCCGTCGCACCTCCGCCAGCCGCCCCCTAAACCGTCTCTCTCTCCAACAGGGCCTGCGGCTCCCCCTGGCCCCCCTGACACGGGCTCGCTGCCCCGGGCCCCCCCAGCTGCCACCGACAGCCCCCGTGCCCCACCAACGCATGAGGCGGCCCCTGGCCGGGAGAGGCCGGTGCCCGGCGAAGGGGGTGGCTCGGGGGCCAGCAGCCCAGGGTCCCCCGTGGCCCCCCGTGAGAAGGCTGGCTCCCCGCGGTGCCGGGAGCAGCCGGTGGCCGTGGCGGTGGCCGAGCGGCAGGACGGGCAGGGCGCCCGGCTGGCGGGTGCCTACGTGCGCCCCGTGGGGCCGGCAGAGCCCCTCAGCTCCGATGGGGAGGGCCCCCAGCCCGGGCGGGCGGCCAGCATGCGTGGGCACCCCTCGGGCTCCTCGGAGACCACCTCGCCCTCCTCGGACCCCGGCATCGAGGCCGACCTCACCAGCCGGACCACCAAGCCCTTCCTGCCCGGCGGCCGGCACGGAGAAGACCTCAGCTCGCCCGGCTCCGACTCGGACGTGGAGGGGGAGATCGAGGCGGCCTTCGCCGGCGGGCGCCTGGTCAGCAACATGATCTCCTCCATCTCGGAGACGGAGCTGGACCTGAGCAGTGACAGCAGCAGCGGCAGGTCCTCTCACCTCACCAACTCCATCGAGGAGGCCAGCTCGCCCACCTCGGAGGCTGAGCTGGAGACGGAGCTGGAGGCCCCCGGCCTGATGGGCATCAAGGACTCCCTGCTGCTGGACAAGGGCAAGGAGGAGGAGGAGGAGACCCTGGAGAGGGAGCTGCCGGAGCGCGGGGTGGTGAGGCGGGAGAGCCTGGCTGAGCTGAAGATGGAGGGCTACTACGACAGCTTGGACCCGGTGGACTCCTCCGCGCCCGCAGGCCAGACGGACGTCTCCGTCTCCAGCCCCCTGGACCTGAAGATCGACCCCGACCACAGCCTGGAGAGCATCCGGCGCTCCTTCTACCTGCCGGTGGGGCCCAAGCTGATGCCCGAGGCGGACGAGGAGGACAACAGCGAGTACGACTCCGACTCCGAGTCGGAGCCCGACCTGAGCGAGGACTCGGACTCGCCCTGGCTGCTCAGCAACCTCGTCAACAAGATGATCTCGGAGGGCTCCTACCCCATCAAGTGCCCGGACGAGTGCTTCCAGCAGACCCACTCGCTCTGCGACACCATTTCCCCGGCCTCCGACCTGGAGCCCGAGATCCTGAGCGAGGCGCTGGACGAGGGGCCGGGCTCACGGGACTCCCCAGTGGGCGCAGGGGACCCGGCCCCCCTGCCCCACTGCCAGCGCGCCATCGAGCTGGTGGACATGGAGACGCTGCGCAGCTCCCTCCAGCGTGCCGAGGATGAGCGGGCCACGGAGCCGGTGCCGGAGCTGCCCGCCGACGAGCCAGGCCCCTTCCTCTTCCTCAGCAACCCCACCAATGACACCATCGCCCCCGTCTTCCCAGGGCGCCCTGTCGCCCTCGACAGGCTGGGCGCCTCCGAGGTCCTGGCCACCTTCAGCTGCCGCTCGGGGCCCCCTCACGCCGCCCCACGCACCGAGGTCACCCCCGAGGAGCACCACACCACCGCGGCGCCCTCACCACCGGCCACTGGCCCGGAGGACTGGGCCATCGACAGGGACCTGGACTCAGGCGTCCTGGAGGCTGACGCCATGATCGATGACGTCCGGTTAGCGCCCCAGGGGCAGAGCCCCGACGGCCGCCCGCCCGCCCTGGATGTCTCCACCGCCAAGACCAACCGCGGCTTCACCATGGCCTACTCCACGGACGAGGACGAGGTGCCCTACCTGAAGGGCTCCCCTTTCCCCGAGGACGCGCTGCGGGGGAGCTTCGGGGGGGAGCTGCCGCCCGCCCCCGGGGGGCTGGAGCCGCGGGCGCTGGACGAGTCCCTGGCCTACGACTCGGTGAAGTACACGCTGGTGGTGGACGAGCACACGCAGCTGGAGCTGGTGAGCCTGCGGCGCTGCACCTCGGTGCTGAGCGACGACAGCGACCTGCTCCGCGCCTGCGACCGCTGCGACCTGGAGGAGGAGGAGGAGGCCGCCTTCGGGGACGGGCTGGTGGCCCCCGACGCCCACAGCTCCTCCGAGGACTCATCCCCAGAGGCCGACCTTCAGTTCTCCAAGAAGTTCCTCAATGTCTTTGTCAACAGCACCTCACGCTCCTCCAGTAAGTGACCCGTGCCACGCCGTGCCATCCTGGGCTGCTCTGTGGGCTGGTTGCTCTCCCATGTCCTGCCTCAGCCACCCTGCCCATGGCATGGTCCCTGTGTGGCACAGCACAGGAGATGGGGCAGGAGGGGTTGTGGGGCTGGACCTGGTGGTTATGAGGTCTCCCTCATTGGTGGACGAGTCCCAACGCCCCTTCCCACCAGCACCCTGTGGGGTCCTTGTCCCCGGGCTGCTGGCTGGGGGGTCACAGGGCCAGAGGCTCTGGTGGGAACCCCTGAGATGGGGTCATGGGTGGTGGCCATCTGCTCCCCACTGCCCTCGCCCCAAGGGTGGGCAGAGGCGGTGGGTGCCCCCCAGTGGTGGGGTGGGAGCTGTCCCCCAGCCCCATGGCAGCCTCCTCCTCCGCAGGCACAGAGTCCTTCGGGCTGTTCTCCTGCATGGTGAACGGGGAGGAGCGGGAGCAGACCCACCGGGCCGTCTTCAGGTGAGCAGCCAGCCCGGCCCTCGCCATGGGCACCTTGGGGGGGGTGTCTCGCAGGACCCCCTCTCCCACGGCTCTGCCCCTACCTGCACACTTCCTTCCTCCCACATCGCCCCCCAGGTTCATCCCCCGCCACGAGGACGAGCTGGAGCTGGATGTGGACGACCCCATCCTGGTGGAGCTGGAGGAGGATGACTACTGGTACCGGGGCTACAACATGCGGACGGGGGAGAGGGGCATCTTCCCCGCCTTCTACGCCCATGAAGTGGTCGGCCAAGCCCGGGACGCCATCGGTAGGAGCCTGGGGGGTCCCTGGGGCGGTGAGGGGGTGTTGGGGGGGGTCAGGGTGGCATCTCCTCATCCCCTCTCCCCGCGCAGGCCTGAAGAGGAACCCGTGCTGGGTGGAGCGGTTCAACGTGCAGTTCCTGGGCTCGGTGGAGGTGCCGTACCACCAGGGCAACGGCATCCTCTGCGCCGCCATGCAGAAGGTGAGCCCGCGGCAGGGGGCCGGCGGCGTGGGTCCCCCACTCCTCCCCGTATCATGATTCCACTCCGTGCCCCCCCAGATTGCCACCACCAGGAAGCTGACGGTGCACCTGCGCCCGCCGGCCAGCTGCGACCTGGAGATCACGCTGCAGGGCATCAAGCTCATCCTCACCGTCACCGAGTACAGCCGGGACGAGGAGGTGAGGGGCGCGTGGGGCAGGGAGGGGAGAGCTGTGGGAGAGCTGAGGTGGTGGTGGGTGCAGGTGCCTGCCCTGCCATGAGCCAGACACCCACACCTCTGATCTCATCTCCTCCATCTCTCCTCCTCCATCATCTCTCCTCCTCCTCCATCTCTCCTTCTCAGTTTGAGCGCTGCAGCCACTTCTTCCAGATGAAGAACATCTCCTTCTGTGGGTGCCACCCCCGCAACAGCTGGTGAGACCCCCCTCTTCCTCCTCCCCCCCCCAACCCCCCTGGGTATTCCCTGCCCCAAGGGACCCCCTCTCATCCCCTACCCGGTGCACCCACATGCCTGTGGTGCCACACCAGGTCCCTTTGCTTGGTCCTTGTCCCGGCATGGCTGCCCTGGTGGGTGTCCCCTTCACAGAACCCGCCTTGGGGCAACGAGTGGGGTGTCGTGTCCCCCCCCTCACCCTGCTCCCCCCCTGCAGCTACTTCGGGTTCATCACCAAGCACCCGGTGCTGAGCCGCTTCGCCTGCCACGTCTTCGTCTCCCAGGAATCCATGCGACACGTCGCCGAGTGTGTCGGGTACGATGGGGCCGGGGGTGGCCATGGGGGGCTGAGGGGGCAGGGGGCTGCGGGATGGGGGGCAGGGGGGCTGGGGTTTTGGGTGCTTTGGGGCTGGGTGCAGGGGGACTGAGGTTGCTGGGGGTCTGGGTCCAGGGGACCTGGCTGTGCCAGTACTGGGGGTTACAGGGGTTTTGGGTGTGGGGGGGTCTGAGTGTAGGGGGGCTGGCTGTGCCAGTACTGGGGGTTACAGGGGTTTTGGGTGTGGGGGGGTCTGGGTGTAGGGGGGCTGGCTGTGCC
>BJBW01015949.1:12979-24223 GCA_004320125.1 Scolopax mira
GGGGGTGAGGGAAGGCTGGGTCTAATGGGGCTGCTCATTACAGGGGCTTTGGGTTCTGGGGGCCTGGGTCTGATGGGGCTGGGGATGTGGGGGGTCTGGGTGCTGGGGGCCTGGCTCTGCCAGGGCTGGGGGCACGGGGGGCTACATGCCTCCCCCCCCTGAGCCGCCCCGTTGTGCCCTTCCCTGCAGACGAGCGTTTCAGGAATATTACCAGGAGCACCTGGAATACGCCTGCCCCACAGAGGACATTTACCTGGAGTAAGGGGACGGTCACTGTGTCTCCTGCTTCCGCACCCCCCTCCAGCCCCACAGACGGCCAGAGACTCTGTCTGACCCCACAACCAGCCGGCTTGGCCCCCCCTGCACATACTCCAGCCCATGCCCCACGGACTCCCCGCACATCCTCACCGCTTCTTGGGGGGGGGGGGGGGGGGCGGGGGCNNGGGGGGGGGGGGGGGGGGGGGCCAGGGGCCAGGCCGCAGCCGCAGCCCCCGGGTGGGCATCTGGGGTGCGCCCAGCACTGCCCCGGCCCCGACCCATGGGGACCCCGGCCATGGGGGAGATGCAGCCGAGCCTGGGGGCTGGGGGAGAAACTGCCCCCCCTGCATGAGCAAAGCCAGCCCCGGGCTGCAGGAGCGGGGAATCAGCAGAGCCCCCCACTGGGAAAGGAGACGTTGGGGGGTGATGGGGTTAGGGGAGCTGGGGGGGGGGGAAATGCTTATAGGGGCAGCGGGGAGGGGACTCAAGGGGCCGAACGGGGCTGTGGGGAGGTTGTCGGGGTCTGGTGGGGGCACAGGGAGGTGGGAGTGATGGGGTGAGCATCCCCAGCTGTGAAGCCCCCCTGAGTCCACACTGTCTCCCTGCACAGCGGCAGCACCACCTTCCCAGCCCCCTTGAGGGGGTCTCCCCCCACTGCTGCAGGTCCTCCCCAGCGTCACCCTGCACCCAATGTACCCACGCACCCTCCACAGTCCCCGGGGTCTGCGGCACGGCCCCTCCTGCCCCCTCCCCTCCATCGGTGGCCCCTGCCCCACCACCACTCTGCCATCCCCTCCTGTCCTGGGGCGGGGGTGTGGGGTGCAGGAATGACATTTGGGGCGAGGGTCTCCCCACGGGGGGGGGGCAGAGCTGCTGGCCCCACGGGAAGCCCCCTCAGCCTGAATGTGTGTGCCCTGTGAGAGGAAGGCTGGGGATTGGGTCAGGGGGTCTGGCTGAGCGTGGCAGGGGGGGCTGGTGGCCACCCCCACTCCTCACTGCTGTGCCTGGTGATTTCTTTTGCTTGCAGGGCCCCCCAAACTGCCGCCCCCTTCCCCCCACCCCCAGCTAGTTCAGTGCCGAAAACCTCCACTCCGCGCTCTGTATCGATTGCGACCCCCCTCGCCCCCACCAGCCAGAGGGGTCCCAGCAACCCCCACTTGTACAAACCCCGGGTCAAGGTTCTCCCCCCACCGCCTTGTCATCCACTTGGTCTTTCAATAAAATATATGCTTGGTGTGACCGCGAGGAGGGGGGCGCTGGGTCGGTGCTGTGGGGGGAACCCAGGGCCAGAGGGGGGTGGGCATTTCACTTGGGGAGACCCCAGGGCTGGGGGAACAGGCAGAGTGGGGGGCACTGCACTTGGGAAAGCTGGGTCAGTGCTGCGGGGAGACCCCAGGGCTGGGGGGGGGGGGTCCTCCCCTCCCTGTGGAGGCTGCCCCTCTGCCCTGGGAGCAGGGCAATGGCCACGGCACGGCTGTGCACCCCGGGGGGGCTCAGGGCTGGGGAGGGACATGGGGACTTTCTGCGGGGCAGGGACCTGGGGGTGGGGTGTCAGCGGTCCCCGGGAGCGGTGGGACCCCCGGAGCAGGGTGGGGGGGCAGGAGCACAGCACGGCATCCCTCAGAGCACCGTGGCTGGTGTCATGGTGCCACTCGCCAGCCCCACAGCTGTGGGTTCCTGCGCAGCCCCCTCCTGGATCAGCAACCCCCCTGCACACCCCTTTTTGGCTCCCCACTGTGGGGTACTGACCCCAGGAACCTGCCACCCCCCACCCAGGGAGCCCTGAGGTGCAGGGGGGTTATGGGTGCAGGTCTGTCTCGTGCCATCCTGCACAGACCAGTGGCCCTGGGGAGCAGTGAGCCCCCCTGCCCCCCCCAATGCAGGAGGATGTTGCTCCTGCCCAGCCCCGCTCCCCCCTGGCCCCCCATCCCTGATGCTGGTTTGGGGCTGGGGGAGCACATGAGCCCCCCAGTGAGCAGGAAGCCACAGCTGCCCAGGGCTGGGGTCAGGGGTCCTGGATGGCAGCCCTGGTCTGGGGGCTGCTGGAGCAGAGAGACACCACGGAACAAAGCAGAGCTTTCTTATAAATTTATTACATAATAATAATAATAATTAATAATAATAATAATATAATATAAGAAACATAGATCTCTGTGGGGTATGTGTATCACAACGTCAAGGGCGGGAGGCGAGTGGCCACACCTCCATGACTCTGGAGAAGGAGAAAGCTCCTCCGAAAGATCCATACAAAATAAGGGTGAAGTCAAACCGACCCTGTCAAATCAAAAACGGAACAAGGAAAAAGAAAACAAAAAAAAAAACCCAAACAAAAAAAAATCGGAAAAAAAATAATTAATAATCTGTATATAACCCACAGGTGAGTCCGTCGGGGTAAGGAACCGAGTGTGGGTGCCGGGGCCGTGGTCGCACGCGCGGGTGCGAGGGCGGGAGCCGGAATATGCACATGCAGAGGGGGTGGGGGTCCCCGCGGGTGACACACGCATGCGGCAGTGGGGGCTGCCCGCGGGGAGGGGGGGACACGGGACAGAGGGAAAACCGCCCCGCGCTTTGTGCCCGACGGGAAGGGGCCGGAGAAACCCCTCGTCACACTCCCCCCCCCCCCTTCCTCTACCCCGGGAATAAAGCGCTGCGGGTTCTGTTTTCTCCTCTCTACAGTCAGAATTACAGAGGGAGCTGATGGAGGACGGGGGGGCGATGGTGTCAGTCTGGACAAAGGAAAAAATACCAACAACTTCTTGTTTTTTGTTTCTTTTTTTTTGTTTTTTAAAAAAAAACCCAAACCCCAAACCCTTCAAAGCCAAAAAAAAAAACCCCAAAACCAACCCCTCCTCTCCCCAAAAAAAACCTCAAAAAAAAAAGAAAAAAAGAAAAAAAAGAAAAATGTGTTTCCCTTTTTACAGCAGAAACCCCCAGTGGTTGAGAAGCCATGAGGATCACAGTAACCGCCGGGCGGGAGGGACGCGCGGCCCAGGGCTGCGGGTGACGGTGCCGCGGGCGCCGGGGGTGGGTTCCTCGCCCCCCACCCTCTGCCTTCTCCTGGATGGCTTTTCAAAGCAAAATGTCTGACTGGGCCGGGAGGGGCCGGAATGGACACAGAGGCAGAAAGCGCTGTCTCCACCTGGGGAGAACCCTCTCGGCTTCGGCGGGGAAAACACAGGTCAAGCAGCAGCGGCTGCGTCAGCGGGGGGAGGGGGTACGGTTCTGGGGGGGTACGGTTCAAAACGGGGGGGGGGTAACGGCCACAGGACAAGACCTCAGCCCTCGGCCAGCCTGGGGTCCCGCATCGCTGGGGTGAGGGACCTGACCCCGCGGGTGCTGGGGGGGTGCGGGACGTGGCCACCCTGCTGGTGGGGGCTCGGGGGGTGCAGACAGGGTGGGAAGGGGGTTCTCTGCGGCTGGGGGGCACAAACAGGTCAGCAGAAGGGGGGCTCGGCACCCAGCACGAAGCCACCACCGCGAAGCAGGTTCGCCCGGTGGCCCCGGTGGTGCCTGGGGTGGGTGCCACCCCCAAAGCCCCGTCTCTGCCACGCGTCCGTGAGGGGTGCAGGGGGACAGGGAGGGCGGGAGGGTGAGGAGGAGGATGAAGGTGTGTGAGGCTGCTGGAGCAGGTTTGCGGCAGACCCTGGCAGTCCCCGGGGACCGGAGAAGGGGGTGACGGGGGCGGGGGGGGGCAGCGTGGTGGGAAGCCGCCTTCTCTGGTGTTAGGCCTGACTGGGACGAGCCGTGGTGTCCCCGGGGGGGGTCACGCAGTGTTTGCCAACACAGGTACGGCTGCAGCTGCTTTGGTGCGGGAAGCTGGGATGCACGGGGGGGGCGGCACGGCCGCCGGCGCTGCCGGGGCAGAGCGGTGCATCCACCATTTCCAGCCCTGGCCAAGAAGACGGGGGGCAGCGGGGGGAACCGGAGAGGGGCTCCTCGGAAATGGCAAGAAGGCGTCCAGCTTTCCCGGGTCCCAGACCGAACTTTCTGCAGAAAAAAAAAACACCTCAGTTGCGCTTCTGCAGGCTTCTGGCCTCTTGCGGCAAGAGGCGGGTGCAGGCGGGGGGGGTCTCTTGGGGTCGCCCCAGAAACAGCTGCGGAAGGGGCAGAGACTCGGGGTTTGCCCGGCGGGTACCCACCGGGCAGCCTGCACTCAGGCCAACACACATCACACTCCCACCAGCAGCGCCCACCGCCCGCCCCGGGGGGGAACGAGGGCCACAGGGGGCTCTGAGGGCCACCAGGGTCTCTGAGGGCCACCGGGGGCTCCAAGAGCTACCGGGGTCTCTGAGGGCTACCGGGGGCTCCAAGGGTCCCTGGGGTCTCTGAGAGCTGCCAGAGTCTCTGTTACCTGCGGGTGCAGCGGGGATGGAGCCAGCAGCGTGATGGGAATGAAGGGCGGCAGGGAAAGAGCTGATGGGATGGCAGTGGGATGAGGTGGCTGGGCAGGCAGGGGTGGGCAGGGGCGGGCAGGGGGCATGCAGAGGGTCTGCAGGGCACTGGCAGCACCAAGCCGGGCGAGGGGCCGCGCAGCCGGGGACGAGCCATCAGCGGTGCAGACCTGGCCAAGCTGCGGCGTGCGGGCCCCCAGCCCGCTCTGCCACCCGCGTCCCCGCAGCGGGAGCCGGCCCTGGGGGTCCCAGGGGATGGAGCCCGAGCGGGGAAGGTGGGGGGGGGCTCTGCAAGCAAGCGGCAGCAGGGGCCAAAGCCAGCGGGCACAGGTCCCCGTGTCACCCCCGGGCTGCACACTGGGCTGCAGCGCCAGGAACTAGTAGCCAAATGAATTCCTCAGGAATTCCAGTTTTGAAGATTTGGGATACGGGCTGTGACCCCGACCCGGGGACGTGCCCAGGCCCCTGTGTGCAGTGGGGGCTCCTCGGGGGGCTGCGCGGGGGGGTGCGGAGGAGCTGGGTGCTCGCCGGCACCCCAGGACGTGCCGGTGCTGCTCCGCCAGGCACGGGGCTGGGGAGGCAGGGGCCGAGCGGCAAGTGTGGCTCGTGGCCGGTGCCCACCAGCAGTGGGGGGCGCGGGCGCTGCCAAACCTGTGCCATGCGGCAGAGGGACAAGGTAGGGATGGACGGAGCTGGGGGGCTCTGGACAACAAAGGAGGGGGCGAGCGTGGGGCTGGGGGGGGCCAGAGCAGCGGTGGCAGCGGTGGCACAGGACGTCTCCGGTGCGGGACCGTCCCTGCCCGCGGCAGCGAGCCCTTGCCAATGGAGGGTGCCGAGCGGTGCCGGGGTGGGTGAAGGAGCTGGAGCGTGGGCAATGGAGGATGAGGGGGGGTCGGGGGGTGCCGAGCTAGGGTGCGGGGCGTGCGTGCGGCTGCACATGCTGCTGGTCACGGACGAGGCATGCGGGGGCCAGTGGGGCAGAGCTGGGGGGTGATGGTGGGGGGTGCGCAGGGGGGGATGGCATGGGGTGGATGGTGGGTGATGGTGAGAGGTGCACAAGGAGGGGGTGATGGTGGGGGTTACACAGGGGTTTGAAGGTGCCAGGAACATGGGGGGGAACGCGTGGCAGGGGCCTAGGGGGGGCAAACAGAGGTGGTGGGGTGCGCGGCAGCCGAGGGGTGACCGGCCGCGCTGTGGCCATGGGGCAGGGGGTTGGAAGGGGCAGGACCTGGTCTGCGGGGTCCCTGTGCTGGGTCCCGGGGGGCAGTGGCAACGTTGGCACAGAGGGGGCCGGGGTGGGCTGCCGGGGTGCGACGGCACAGCCCCGGGAGAGCAGGCGGTGGGCTCGGGCAGACGCAATGGCTGCTATCGCGATTCGGAAGCCTCTTGGCCCGTCCGGTCGGGGGGCACGAGGCCCGGGGGACCCTGGGCAGTGGGTTGGCTCACCGGTCTGGCTCCAGGCCCCTTGCGCCGTCCCCGGGCGCCTGTCCCAGCTGGGAGCAACGGGATGGCGCCCGGGGAGGGGGCAGAGGTTGCGGACCCCCGGGGAGCTCTGGGTGGAGGCGCAGGGACAGGTGCCCCGCGGGAGCTCGGGGACAGGGGACGGCAGCTCGGCCTGGTCCGTCCCGGGGAGGGCCTGGTGCGCCGGCGCAGGGCAGGGACCGTCCCGGGGAGGGCCCGGTGCCCAGGGGGGGCTGCCGCCCCCCGCCCGGGCCTGAGCCTATTCCCTGGCTGAAGGTTGTAAAGGTTCGGAGATGTGTGAGGGTCAGAAGGAACCTCCTTATCCTTCCCTCTAGCACCAGAAGAGTTAATGCCTTCGTGGGGGACTCGGCTTTTTGGGAACACTGGTCACCGAGCCGTCCCCTCCCGAGCCTTGGCCGCCCCTGAGGGGCCGGGACAGGCGAGGAGGGGGGGCACCACGTTGGGGGACGGGGACGCCACTTCCACCAGCGCCGGGGCTGGCCTGGGTCACTCCGTCTCCCCCGAAGTCATCGGGTGACGGAGTGGCCACCGCCGAGCCCTGCTGCCCCGGTGCCCCCCCCAACTGTGCCACCACGCCACCGCCATCCCCGGGGTCCCCAGCAGTGTGGCCAGAGCCAGCCCGGCCACGGGACCCGCACGCCGGCCTCCTCCCACGGCCACCGGCCACGGAGACCCGGTTGCGGGGTGGCCCGGTGGCCGTGAGGGTGGCGGTGGCCCCCCAGGGACGCGGTGCCTGCCGGGGACACTGGGCTCTGTGGGGCAGTGGAAGCCTCTGCCCGGCGGACGGGGGGTGGAAGACTCGGTGTGTCCCAAAAAACCAAGCTCTTTTTTTTTTTGTTTTTTTTTGTTTTGTGTTTCTAAATCTTTAAAATCCAGAGTGTCTGAAAGGAGCTGTTGGGGTTGGTGGGGTTTTTTTCTTCTTTTTTTTTTTTTGTGGTTTTTTTTTTTTAAAAAGACTTTTTTTTTAACATTCATTCAGTCAGTCGCTAAAAACTCCCATGAGGCATGGGCGTCCCAGGGGAGGGGTGCAGGCACCGCCTCGCCAGCATCTCAACAAGTCTAGATATATAGATTTAGTAAAATTATAACAAAATCAGGTGGCTATAGCTATAGATATAGATATATAGATATTTGTTCTCTCTTTTTCAAATATATAGCTGATTAAAAAGATGCAAAATAAGGATGACTAGGACGGAGTGGGAATCCTGTAGTTCAGTATCATCTCTTGTAGATCATCAGCTGCTCTCTATATAAATGCACGGAGATTATATATTATCCATCAACGTGTCCCCCTTGGAAACAAGACCCCAAACCAAGAGGAAATAAAACATCTCCCTCCCTCCCTCCCCACCCCCCACCCCCCCACTGAACGTTGGCAAAGCGTTTTCTGCTGGATTCCCCACCAGCCTCCCTCCGACATCCCCAAACATGCTTCTATCCATGCGGTTTCAGTCCCTCTCTCACCGGGCCGGGCCGAGCAGCAGCACAGAGTCCGGGGCCAGTCTCTCCCGCGGGAACGGCTCTTCTGGCTGGCACGGGGAGGGAGCAGCTCTGGGTGTCACCGCCGGCGCCACCGCCGCGCTGGCACTGCCCTTCCTCGGAGACCTCTGCGCCACGGGCACCTCCGACCCCGGCGGGGACAACCGGCCACGGGGCCGGGGCCACCACTGCGGTGGGCTCGGGGCAGCTGGGGGTCTCCACGCCACGGGACGCCCCCACCTGCCCGAGCGGCGGCACCTGCCTGTCCCGCTCAGCCTCCCTGCCACGCTCCCACCTGCCTGACACACCTGGGCCACCTGGGCGAGCGCCTGGGCTGCGGCAGAAGCCCTCTCCCTAAGCCGGGGCTGGGCTCCTGGCCCTGTCCCGCTCCCCACCTTCCACCACGGGGACCCCCGGGGCGCCTCGGCCCCGCCGGCCCCCAGCGACGCCCCCGGGGAAGAGCACATCAAGCGATATACAGGCCAGACTCTCTGGGGGCAACAGAAACGAGGATGTATTTCATGCAACATTCCTTGTCCCGAGGGCGTCGCGGGGGCCGGCGGGGCCGAGGGGGGCTCGCCGGGGGAGGGGGGGGGGGCCGGTGTGGGAGCGGGCGGGAGCCCCTTCGGCTCCGCGCCCGTCAGTGCAGTGCTCAGAATAGAAAGAGAATCAAAGTGGGTTTTATTAGTCTAGTAGAAACGCCCCCCACCCCCCCGTGGTGGCTCTGGAAGAGGCCAGGGCTGCCTGGGACGGTCAGCTGTCTACCAGCTGCTTCAGCGCCCGCTCAATGTTCATCCGGTGCCCGACCCGGGTCACCCCCAACTCCACAAAGTCCTCCTTGGTGAGGGCGGGCAGGTGCGTGCCCTCGATCTCATGGTCCTCAAACTTGTCTCGGTGCTCCACCAAGTTGATGCTTTCCAGCCAGTCCCCGACGTCGTACTTGTTCCAGAGATGGAGGGGTTTCTGCATGAAGGGCCGAGGCGGGTGGAGGGTGTGCAGGGGCGGCCCCGGGGAGGGGGACGGGGACGGGGAGCGGCTCCGGGCGCTCACGCTCCTCACCACAAAGCGCACCTCCTTGGGCTCGTGTGGGATGGAGAGGCTGGAAGATTTGAGGATGGTGGGAGGGGTCAGACCGTAGGGCCGGACGGTGCTGAGGGGCTCCGTCCGATCCAGAGCCGGCTTCACGGGGCTGGGGGTACGTCGGGTTACGGGGTAGCGACTGCCAGGTCGGACTGTGTAGGTGGTCCCGGAGCTCCGCTGGGAAATGGTGCTGAGTTCTCCTAAACTACTGAAAAGTCTGCAGAGAGAACGGTACAGCGAGAGAGAGGAGAGAGAGCAGAGGGCAGGGGTGAGGCGCAGGTCCCCAGACACAGGAGCACACACACAGTTTGGGGAGGGGGGGAGGCGGTGGAGGGGGGGTTTGCGGCGGGGTGGGGGGGTCTGCAGCGCTCGGGGGACGCGGCTCGGAGCACCTCAGCCAAGAGTTCCTTGCGAGCCCTGCCCGGGCTGCTCCAGAGGAGGTAGAAGAGGTTCGAGCAAGTATCTCCTGCATCTCCGGTTCCCGGCCAGACCTGTCCCCGCTGCCACCACTCGGAAGCCCCTGGCCACCTGCCCGGCAGGAAGGTGGCCCCTGGGCACACACCAAGACCTGCTGCAGCTGAAGAGCCTGCGCCTCGCCCTGCCCAAGCTGCACCAAAGCCACCGGCCCCGTCTCCCAGCGGGGACCCCCGTCTCCCCTCGCTGGCTGCTCTGTGTCCCTGTGCTCATGGGTCCCACCACGGAGTCGGAGCAAACCAGTGCTGGGACATGAGGGAACCTTCTGGCATCTCTCCAGTGGGGACGGGAGGACTGTCCCACCACCCCGAGGATGGAGGCAGCAGGGTCACCCGAGGGTGACCACTGGGTAGCGTGGGCTCAGGCAGCCCAGAGGTGCTGGCTCTTCCCCTTGCACTACATCATGTCCACCTCCCCGGCCTCACCCTGCATCGTGGTGGGGACAGGGGATGGAGCTGGGCAAGGGACAGCCCCTCCTGCAGCACTTGGCCCTACTGCTCTCCATGACAAGAGCCTGATGGGGTCAAGCCAGGCTGCACAGACACCTTCCCTCTGCCATCACCTCCTGCCTGCCCTGGCCATGAGAGAAGAAATGGATACAGGTGAGGGTCATTCTCTTCTCCCAAGGAACAGGTAATAGGATAAGAGGAATCAGCCTCAAGTTGCCCCAGGGGAGGTTTAGGATGCAGATTGGGAACAATTTCCTCCCCAAAAGGGCTGTGGAGCCTTGGCAGAGGCTGCCCAGGGCAGTGGTGGAGTCGCCATCCCTGGAGGGATTTCCAAGCCGGGCAGACGTGGTGCTGAGGGCCATGGGTCAGGGGGGGGTTTGGCAGGGCTGGGGCCATGGGTGGGCTCCATGGTCTGGAAGGTCCCTTCCAACCTGGACTATTCTATGATTCTGTGAATTTATTTAAAACCTGAGAAGGTGAGGTCACGGAGGGTGAGTCCTTCAAGCACCATGAGCTGCCTGAGTGTCTCAGCCTGGGGGGGCAGGGAAGGCGCTGCTGGGCCTGGCTCTGTCCCTGCCCTGCTTTGGGGTCTCCCTCCACAAGCACCCACTGCTGACTGCGGGGGGGACACAGCTGGGACCCGGGGCTCCCGTCTGGTCTCTGTCCTGCAGCTAAACCAAACCCATCCTGGGGCTGTGGGCCTGCTCCGTGGTGGGGTCTCGGCTCCCGGGAGGGCTCTCAGCAGGGCCCCATGTCCCACAGCAGCTCTGGGGACCCCTGTGCAGAAGTGCTGCCTCTGTGGGGGAGCCAGAGAGGGGAGGAAGGGGAGGAAGGGGAGGAAGACCTTGCTGCCTCAGGGCTGCGCAGCCCCGGGCCAAGGCGGCTGGTGTTACCGGGACCGGGCTGGTTATCGCCTGGCTAAATAGTCCATGGCCACCTCTCTGGGTCAGCAATGGCCTCTGCTGGTCCTCCAAGCTAACCGACAAAATGCCACCGAACCGCAGCCCCCTGGCTCCTGGAGATGACATCGGTCACCAAAGCAGCATCCTCGGGCTGCCTGCACGGAGCCCCCCCTGCAGCCCCCTCCCCCTGCTGCCCTGCCGCCCTCTGAGCCCTGCCATCCCACCTCAGGAACCCCCCCGGGAACAGATGGACACCCTGGAAAACCTGCTGCTGGCCAGAGGAGTCCCAGGGGTACAGGTCATGCTGCCAGGAACAAGCACACACCACACCGGACCCACACTTCTGGGGGGCTCATAGGGGGCTCAGGGTTTCTTAGAGAGATGGCTCCGAGAAGATGGGCTGAAGATGAAGGTGCAGGTCTGCTCAGTGTCTGCGGGCTCTGGCACGGCTCCCCCCAGCCCTGCTGCCCCACAGCCTGGCACAGAGAGCAGGGGGGGGTATCACAGAGCCTGAGGATGAATCACAATTGGGAAGAGCTGAACGACCTTGAGGCACAAGAGACAGAAGGGAGAGCGACAGAAGGAAGACACGGCGTCCTGCTCAGGGGCTGGCAGAGAGCTGGGGGGTTCAGCCTGGAGAAGAGAAGAGAAGACTTTGGGGAGACCTTCCAGACCTCTTCAGTCCCTAAAGGAAAGCTGGGGAGGGACTCGTGATGAGGGAGGGGAGCC